>JANQBM010000002.1:30872254-30885127 GCA_025594535.1 Erythroxylum domingense
TTAATTATTTATATCTAATTAAATATATATTATAAATATCTAATTAATAAAATTTTCCGATGGTTATAATTTAAATAAAATAGAAATATATATTTTTAAAAAATTTAATCAAAAATTTTACCGACGAAAATATTCATAATTTTCGTCGGTAAATGTCTATATACTATACCGACGGACAATTCAATCCGTCGGTAATGAGTAAGCTTCTTTACCGATGGAAATAATGTTACCGTCAGTAACTTTACCAACGGTATTAAAAAATTTCCGATGCTAAATTTACATATGATTTAGCAACTTACCGTCGGTAAAATTAGCATTAGAAAATTAACTTTTCGTCGGTAAAAAAGAGTGACGGTCGATAACTTTTCAGTTGATATTACCGATGGTCATTTTATTCCATCATTAAACTTACCGACGGAAAGTTAATTTTCTATCGGAAAAATTAGCTACGGCCGAATCTCCGACATTTTTGTCTGTCGGTATATTCAGTTGATAATGTTTAATACCGACAGAATATTTGTCATGTCCATCGGTATTTTTCGTCGCTAACTCACTATTTTCTTGTAGTGGAGACAACATAACTATACATATAAGTTATTCAAGCAATACAATAGAAGAAATAACAGCAAAAATTTGCTTTCAAAATTGATTTTTAGAAAGTTTATGATTTAGTTAACTAAAATTTCATCCTCAACATTCTAAAGGCTTTTGGCTTCCAAAATATCTTCATTGACTGGGTGTCTTAGTTTATTACTTCATTGTCATATAAAGTTTTGGTAAATGGACAAGTTAAATCAATTTTAGAACATAAAGGCATTAGGCAAGGGCCCGTCATTTCCTTTTTCCTATTCTCCTGGCTCTTTGAAGTTCTAACTAGACTACTGAAAAGAATCAACTTTAGGAATTTCAACTTCAAATTTCATTCTAAATACAAAAAGCTCAACGTTGTGCCTTAGTTTTGTTGATAATGTCTTTATTTTATCAAAGGCATATATCAAATCAATCTCCATCCTTTCTAAAGTATGAAATATGTTTCAGAAGCTTTCTAGACTAATCATCAACATTAATAAGTCTAACTTCTTTATTCCTGCAAGTTTCTATTATTTGTCTCTTAACATGTCTGCAATTACATGCTTCAAGTTATCTCATTTACTAGTTAAATATCCAGGAGTTCCTATCTCATCTATCAAGCTTGTTTTCTCTGATTTCAAGCCACTTATTAGCAAAATCAAGAGCAGAATAGAAAGCTAGAACTTTAAAATTCTATCCCTTACAAATAGATGTCAACTGGTTAACTCAATTATTTCCTCACTCACATACTTCTGGGCCTTGCATATTGTATTTCCTAAAGCAATTATCAAAGAGTTAGAGAAACTCTTGAAAATTTTTCTCTAGAATGTCGATGGAAAAAGTAGTTACAAAGTTAAATGGTATAAGGTTTTTATTGTAAGGAAAAGTAATGGATTAGGCATTCTTCCAATCAAAATGCTTAATTTAATTCTTCTTACAAAAAGGCTTTGGAGGTTACTAACAGATAAAAATTCCTTATGGGCAAAATTGATACATGCATACTACATAAAGGGCTAGTGTTTATAGAGTACTAAGATGCCTATCAATTCTTCATCTCTTTTAACCTCCTTACTAAAGCTTAAAGGTATCATAAGAAATTATTGTAAGTACTTAGTTAATAATGGTAGAACAAATTTCTTTTGGCATGATCACTGGACCTCCTTTGGTCATCTAACTACTGTCATTAAAGGTAATCCCCTCCCTGATACATTACGCTAAAATATCACGGCAGTTGAAGCATTGTCTAAGTTAAACCTCTCTATTTATCTTCAACATATGTTTTGGTCACCTTCTTGTCAAATCCTATCCTAAACCCATCGAATGAAGGTGCATTCCACAGATGCATACACCTTCTAGTGCCTTCTCTAATCCATCATGTTGGTCCCTCTTTATTAGTACCAATCAAACTACATTTTGGTACAAGCTTATAAGGTACAAGAATAATTCTCCTCGTGCCTCAATCAGTTATTGGATAGTAATCAGAAATAGACTTCTTATAATTGAAAAAATAGCACACTTTTCTCCTTTACCAAATTGGTGTATTATATATAAGTCTCTATTGAAAGAATAAAACACATCTTTTTTCAATGTTAATATAATCAATACATTTGGAAGTCAATCATTTAGCTTTTTCATTTAGACAACCCACTATACTCTTAGTCAAATATTATCAAGTGGTGTAGTAAGGTTCAAATGAAACATGCAAGAGATCTATGGGTGTTCAAAGTAGCTTTTAATTACCTTATTCAGGAAATTATATCATTTCAAATCAAGGAGTCAAACAGTTTTTATTCTTTTCCTTTTACTTTCTTTCATTATCCTTGATGTGTAATTGGATTTCTGTAATGTTTAACTTGTCTATGGATTTCTAAATCCAAATTAGGAATTATTATGAAATTATTTCGTGAACTTTAATTATTGCTAATTTTAATATGTATTTTAGATGTTTGTGATGATTGTCATACATAAACATGACAACAAATAGAGAGAGTGAGTAAAAGTAATAGTGTTAAGTTGTACAACAAGAGTTGGATATTTAATAAACTCACAATTATTAAACGGGTGATGGAGATGACATCATTAGAAGCTTGATGGAGATGACATCATTCAAGGACTTGGACGACCAACGGGTGATAATGCCTTACATTTCATCTACAATACCATTGCCACCACCCCCAAGACACTTGTCATAACTTTTGTAATTTTTGTTTTTCTTCTCATTTTTATGATTTATATGAATATTCTTGATAAAGAGCATAAATATTTTTTAATATTTTTCATTTTATTATGACTCACATTTTTTTTTACTTAATTTCCTTTTGTAGTCCACTTAGCACTTTAATGGTATATCTAATAAATGGACACACACAACCTGACCAAATGACACAAAAATTAGCAAAATTCAAGTCCTTTCTACCCTTTGCTCCTTTCTCATCTTTATTATTATACTGCATGATGGAAACAATGAGGACAATGCTTAATTTAAGTGTGGGGGAGAGATTATTGACTTATAAGATGTAGGTTTAACCTTACTAATTTTGTAAGTATTTTTTCATTAGCAAATAATTTTACAAATTTTATTACTCTTTAAAAGCATGACATTAGAAATAATTAATTATGGATTTGATTGTTTTGGTGAATTAGATTTCTTATATAACTAGTTATGGCTGTTGATGAATAAGTGAGTTTTATTTGCCTTATGAATTAGAGAACGAATATTTGATGAGCATTATGATATTTTTTATGTAAAATGTACATGCATAGTAATTGTGAGTTCTTTTGAACACTTTATTATCTAAAAAAGGCAAAAATAGTAGTATGTGAATAAATAAGAAAAATAAATTTCACTATACTAGCGTTTTACTAATAAAATTGTCAAAAGTTAAAGAGTGTTACTAGAAGTCATTTAAGATAGAGACTTAGTTAAGTAACTATGGATGTTTATACAAGGTATTTACTCTTATGTAAAAAGACTAGGTGACATTTCAAATAAGACTTAGTTAAGTAACTAAGGGTGTTTATACAAGGTATTCACTCTTATGTAAAAAAGACTAGGTGAGATTTCAAACAAGCTTCTAGGTTTATGTTTAATAAATAAAAAGGATTTTGACATGTGCTTAATTGATTGTATAATCATTCCATAACACTTAGCGATTAATGACATGAAATTGCTTAAGGTATTCACTTTGATTCATATGTAGTTTTAGGCATAATTCGAAAGTGATAGGGCTAAGTGAGTCGAAAGTACTATATTTGGGCCATTTTTTGAAGATTCATATTCGCTTGTCTTTACGGAACAAGAATGAAGAAGATTAAAGAAAATAAAGACAAGAAGAAGACAAGAAAATGAAAACACAAAGTGAAGAACCAAGATATGAAGTGTCACACAACTGCTGGAAGTACTACACAGCCGTGAGTGATATGATCTATGCAAGGTATCTCACGTGAGTGAGACGCCACACACACCACCTGCTAGTTTAACATAGCTCTTTATTATGTGATGAATGGTGGACGATTGCACTTGGAGGGCTAGAAAGCATCACTCACTCACAGCTGCATGGATTGCATGGGACTGTATATGTATCACATGAGTTATGACGTGAAGAGGTGTACATTTACTAGCTGCCATTCCATGTTCAATATATAAAGAAGAGATGTTGTATTACGTGAAGAGGGGACTAAAAAAGAAACTCACGACCATTCTGAATTATTAACTCACAGCCGTGCAATATAAATGCATGGGCATGAGTGTTAAGTCACACCTATGACAGCCCCATACACCACTGTGACAT
Organism: Erythroxylum domingense; assembly: GCA_025594535.1. NCBI lineage: Eukaryota > Viridiplantae > Streptophyta > Magnoliopsida > Malpighiales > Erythroxylaceae > Erythroxylum > Erythroxylum domingense. The sequence goes on from JANQBM010000002.1 coordinate 30,876,616, forward strand.
ATTGACATCTCACCCCGAACCCTACTTTTTGCTATAAATCGTTTATTTTTATGACAACAAAACTTATGAAAGTATGATGTGTTTCCAGCTGAAAGGGTTGTGGAACTTCAAGAGCTTTGGGAGAGCATGAAGGGGTCGAAAAGCTCTCCACTATGAGAAGACCCATAGAGGGGTAGTTTTTTGACGTCGCTTCGGAGGCGACGTCGACCCAATTAAGCATTCCTTACCTTATATTTGTTGTTTCTTTCCCTCCTTAAAACTTGATTATGTTATCCGATGTGTATAGATTTGAGTATTGTGAAAAGATTATTTTAATGCGTTCATTGGATCATTTATTACAAACCCATTGTTAGAATATTCAATGTAATTCGTAATTGTTATGTTGAAATTCATTTGTAGCGACTAATGGTTAGTAATCATTAGGGATAAAATAACCTAGGTTACATGACGCATCTTATGTGGTTATTGCCTTGATTAATTGGCTTTCCTAATTCATAATACTAATACCCAATTTAATCTGGAGATCGTATCTTAGGTTATTCGGTAGTTAATTTTAATTAACGATCGTATTTTAATTAAACAATACCTAAGGAAAAACTCATGTTAATAAATTAACCTACAATTAACAGTTTCTAGGAGATGTTTGAGAACAACAAATCATTGAAATATGTTTAATTAGGATGTAGGCTGAGATTGAACTAAAGAACTGGATTACTAATGATTTCACCACCTTCATCATTTTTACATGTTTTCGTCAATTTGCTTTTGTTAGTTAGTTTAGTTTTATTTTCTTATTTTAAACCAACCAAACCTCCAAACCTAAACATCGATTAATTTTATTTCAAAAATTAATCGAACACTCTCTGTAGGATCGAACTAGACTCACCATTGTTATAGTAGTATTTCTAGTTTTATTTCGGCGTACCATTACAACACACAACATGTCAAATTTAAATGTGTTTGAAAGTTGAAGTATATATCTTACATATGATTGTCTTACGCATAGGATTAAGTTTTATTATTTGAGTTGAAATTTGAAGAGTCATAAAGAGAATTAAACTATGATATGAATTGACGTAAGTAGTTGGTTATATAATATTTTGATGTTCCTTTATAACTGATGAATGATGAAGAGTTTTCATAAGTATATTTGATTGGCAAAGCATTTTTTTCAAAGTTATTTTCTATTTAAAATTGAATGATGGATTGGTTTAGTTGAAGACAAACAATTGCTTAAATGTGTGGGAGTTTGATATACTCTAGATATACATTATTTTTAACTCTATTTTCATATAATTTTGTTTGTGTTTTGGATGAATTCAAGGGATTTGGTACTTAAGAATTTTTGTCATTTCATGTCATATTTCTACTCGTACATGGCAAAGAAACAAAGTTAGACAGGACTTGGAGTGAGATGGAGCAAATTTTGGAAGATTGGAGGAAGAATAACTTATATAGCATGGTCATAGTCCCATGTTAAGGGATCATGTATGGAAGTGGTTGCTTCTATTTCTCCAATGCACCCTACATGACACTTATTGCCTCCCACATAAAAAGAAGTAGTGTCATACATAGTCTCGTATATATAGTCATGTTGGCAATACTAATTTATGGAGAAATATATAAAATATATCGCCAACTACACTGACTCATTTAAGGGACTATACAGCTAATTAACAATTAGAGTTTCATATTTTTTTTACAAGAGAGGAGGAAAACCACAAGTTGTTTAGCCAGGAAACAATTTAATAGTCATCTTAGAACTACTTTTCATCAATCTTAATTAAAGATTCACCATTTTTTAAATAAAAAGGAGGACTTCATCAATTCTTTAAATATTTCAATATTTAAGAAAATGCTTTCTTTATTTTATTTTGTTTTCTTTTCTTTTCGTGGATGTGCCTTGTAATATTATAAACTAATTGGAACATAGAATTAGGTAGGTAAGATTTAGGATGTGACATCCATGTATTCATTCTTTGATTAATAAAATTTTAGTTTTTCTAATGTCTTATTCATGTTTTTATAATTGATTGAATCGAAGGAACGAAAGTAGAAGATTCAATATATGAATAATGCTTCAAGATTCAAGAGATGAGGTGTATGTTTAGGTCACAATATGAATAAATAGTGTTAAGCATGAGATATTCGAGAGAAAGTCATAAAATCTTCCTAGGTTAAGGTGAAACCTATCAAATGAGTTTCTATAATAATTTAAGCCTTCTTAATTTGTTTAGATTCGAAAGAGATTTCGATTAATTAACCTCTAAATAAGGACTATATGTAGAGAGACAGAGTATAATTTAAATCAAGAACTCTTGTTAGTCCAAGACACTAGAATAATTCATTAGTCAAAGGTGAAAGTAAATACAGTAATTTCTTACGAGTGCCTAACCTAAGTCTAATTAGTTTAAAGTTTAGTACATTCTTACTTACCCATCCATCAAGAAAGGTTGATCTAACTTGATATGTTTTAGCTGGTAGGTAGTTAACCGATAATTTTCATATAATTGACCTATACTCACTTGTACGAGCTACAACTATACCATATGCTTACAATTAAAATAGAGAACATAAACCTCAAAACCAAAGCCTCTTATATTGATTAACTTTTTATTTAGATTCTAAAAAACCTACTATTATTTATCATATAATAATTATTGCTTATTAGGATCCCTCTTACATTTTATATCAAGGTAGACATCAATGAGTGATATTAGAGCCAATTAAACCCTTAGCCTGATTTTTCTACTCGATTTTCTCCTAATATGATAGACATCAAACCTTTTTCCTAAATCTACATATGAAATAGAAGTGTACAAATAGGTTAAACTTGGAATGTGAAAGATTTTAGTTTTAAAAATAAGTCCATGAATTGAATTTAAGTCTAAAAATCTTAAAATATGATTTGAGCTATATATAAATTTCAGGTAAAAAATTAAATGCCTTCTTCTCTTTTTTATTTTTATATAGATTTTATTTCCTTGTTTCATTTATTACAATATTTCTTGCTAAGACATTATCATGATTATAAATTTTTATGCTTATATACTTAATTAAATTATTTATGAACTATAAATACTATTTTGTTTACATACTTATATACTTGGTTAAATTATTTGTAAATTATAACTATTATTTTATATACATTGGTGTTATAAATTATATAACAAAGTTTAGAATTAATTTACTACTATTTTGTATACATTGGTGTTAGAAATTATATAATAAAGTTTAGAATTAATTTATTTATATTATTTTTATTTGATAAATGATTAAATGCTCTTTTCATGTCTTATCTGATTATTAGAAAATTTATAAAATATATAAATTTATGGAATTGTTTAAACATTAAAATTTTACAATAAATGGAGCTCGAATAAAAAAATTAATTGAATTTTGATCAAATATGACTTATCGTAATCCTCAGGTTTAATATTAAATAAGCACATAAACTCAAGCATTAAGGTAATAAATAAGTAATAGTCTCCAATTTATTCATTTATGTCACTGTCATTATACATCTTTTACGGCCAGGATGATTCATACAAGTTTTTCTTAGCACTGAAACAGATCGCATGATGAATCTCTAGATATTCCTTCAATTCGTACACGTTTCTTGATTGAGTTTTCCTCTTTTAACTTTAGTGCAGACGCGCTTTTGGATTCTCGCGCGGAAGGAGTCATTTAGTTTGATTGACTCAAAGTCAACCGTAATTTTGTAGGGAAGGTATTCGCAGAAATTCATTGTTATTCAAAGAATACGGCAAATAATATGGACTAAAGTTAATTTCCTCGACTCAAAGTCATTCTTAGTTTTGGAAAATGAATGTGCGTACAAACGTTAAAATTCTAAGGGGGCTTCGTCTGTTGAACGTTATCAGCAAGCAGATTACCGTTGATCAGCTTGCTTGTATGCGCAGCATTCTGGTTAGTAAGCTTGAACATCACAAAAAATGGAATGGCCAAAACTGTGCCCCATAGTCATCCTACTAATTCTTTCTAGCCTCAGCTTAATCCCATTTTCGGAATCAGATTACCTCTATCATGTTTGCGATAACAGAGACAATTTTACCTCAAATAGCCCTTACCACAAAAACCTACGTACCTTCATCTCTTCACTAGGCATCAGAAACGCCATCACTCGCTACCTCTACTCCAACGGCTTCTATACCACATTTACAGGACAATTACCTGACATTGTCTTTGGCATGTTTCTCTGCCGTGGTGATGTGAACAGCGACGATTGTGAGCGCTGCGTAATTGCTGCTCTCCAAGGCATTGTCCAATATTGTCCTCTCCAAAAAAGGGCCATAATATGGTACGACTATTGTCTTGTTCGATATTCGGACGAGGATTTCTTCCTCAACGTGACCACTGCTCCTGGCGTAATCATGTGGAATAATAGCCCAAGTGATGTAGTAGAAGACCAAGTGCGTTTCAAGGCGCTAGTGACAGCCACCATGCTCAATACTTCTGCAGAAGCAGCTGATACTCCATTGACTACAAAAAAATTTGCCCAAAAGCAGCTCAATGTTACTGCTCACCATACTCTACACACCCACGCCCAGTGCACATCAGACTTAAATACCACTGATTGTAGTCGGTGTCTTGTGTCCATTATTGAGCAGTTACGTAGTTGTTGTAATGGAATGGTCGGAGTAAGAGTTTTGACTCCAAGCTGTAACTCGAGGTATCAATTATATCCTTTTCATAATCAAACATCATCTGTCATGGAGCTGCCCAATTCCCCCTTGAAACCACCTGCACCACAAAAAGGTACATCGTATATGCATTACTTTAAAGTTGTTATTTTTTGCAAGTGACTTGTCTTGTACATGAGTATCATATGGTTACTACTGATGAGTCTAATTCCAATTATGAGTATCACTCTAGCGTTAGTTTGCTCTCTCATCTTCACCATCAATAGAGTGAAATCATTCATTCCATTGAGTTTCTCATCATTGAACTTGCAATGAAAAAGCATAACAGCATACCTATGCTCAAATATTAATTGTTATACCGATGTAAACAGTATAGAACAAAATAAGAAAGAAAGAATATAACAATTTATGTGATTTGATCAATCTATGTGGCCTACTTCTATGAGCAAGGAAATAAATTTCTTTTATTACTACGAGAAAGACGATATAAGGAAAGTATAACAATAAATCTCCTTACAAAACCCTCAAGATGTATTTATAAACTAGAGTTAGATAAAAGAAGTCAAACTCTATTTTCATAAAAGCTTAATTAGGAACATTAATTTTATTTTTAAGCATCCTTAAAAAAACAATTCACAAGTCTAATGCCAATCCACTTCTATATAGGCACAGTTTGCTTCTTGGTTGTTTACGCATAAAATATTGATGAGTCTAGTCATCAAAGGTTTTTCATTTGCATGCGCAGGTAATAAAAACTCTTCATTAGTTGCAATCATAGTTGCACCAATTTGCTCCACAATTGTCGCTGGTACCTCTATTTTCTGCATTTGCTACTATCTTCAAACAAGCAGGACAAAGAGGAGGTCTAAAGCCACGCCGGAAGATAATCGTGAAGGTCAGCATATTTCTTTTGACATCAAATCCAATGCCTTTCATGCCCCTCTTTATATTTACCCTTTTTCTAGCTGGATTTTGTAGATGGAAATGAAATGAGAAGTATGGAGTCCTTGAAGTTTAATTTTAATTCCATAGAAGTCGCTACAAACAAATTCTCTTTTGCTAACAAGCTAGGAAAAGGTGGATTCGGCGAAGTCTACAAGGTGAAAAATTAGCACTATCTGATTTAATCTGTATTTCAAAGTAAAAGTTCTTGAGACCCGGATTCAGATACTTAAGTTCCATCTATGAAACAGTATAGGAATCCCTAATTTAGTGCAAATGTTCAGGGTATGCTACCGGATGGACAAGAAATCGCTGTGAAGAGACTATCAAGAAACTCTGCACAAGGAGCAGAAGAATTTACGAATGAGGTCATGTTGGTAGCCAAGCTTCAGCACAGAAATCTTGTGAGACTTCTCGGATTTTGTATGGAAGGGGATGAAAAGATACTAATCTATGAATATGTCCCCAACAGAAGCCTCGACTTCTTTCTATTCAGTCTGAATCTCAACTTTCTACTCAATACAAAGTTTTGCTTTGAAAGTGTCAATTTGTAGTCCAGAATCCTAACTTGAACGCTTGATCTCATAAATATGCAGATCCCACTGTGCAAGCACAATTGGATTGGACAATACGGCACAAAATAATAGGAGGGGTTGCCAGAGGAATCATGTATCTTCACGAAGACTCTAGGCTTAGGATAATACATCGGGACCTCAAAGCCGCAAATATATTGTTAGATGGAGATATGAATCCAAAGATATCAGATTTTGGAATGGCTAGGATATTTGGAGTTGATGAAACAGAAGGAAGCACGAGAAGAATTGTCGGGACATAGTAAGCTCTGGGAATTTTCTTGTTCCCTAAAGATTTTATGTATATATTCGCATCTTCGGAGCAAGAAGTTTTTTAACCAGATTTCTTACACTCGTCTTTATATCTAAATCATGTCTCTCTTTAAGCATCTGTAGATATAGAATTGTAAAGCAAAACAGGACAATAAGTTTTGTCTTTATGGTACTGATAATGTTATATTTTTGCAGTGGTTACATGTCTCCGGAATATGCAATGCATGGACAGTTCTCCGTCAAGTCTGATGTGTATAGTTTTGGAGTCTTGGTTCTTGAAATAATAAGCGGAAAGAGAAACAGTTGCTTCCACCGGACAGAAGATTCTGTGCACCTCGTGAACTGTGTAAGTATATGACTTCTTTGTTATTGCAGCAATCACTTTTTTAAAAATTAAATAAGATTTTTGAAAGAATATTAAGGCAAAGCCTTACATGAGTTCAAGAACAAAATAAAGCAGACATGCTCACCAGAACTAGGCAATAATAGACAAGTACCGACAAATACTACGGCATCTAAGTGAACTGCTTCCTTCTTATGGTACCAACAGTTTAATTCTAAGGTAGTTAACCAGTCCTATTCTCAATGAGTGATAACCCCCTGGAGTTACACAACTAGGTTTTCCATCCTAGCACTAAGAAGAATCCTAGTACGGAGAGCGTTCAATTCCATTCTAAAGTGCAGTGGTACCATGTTGCTCAAATAATCAAACTAGAACCAAGTCTCTTTGTCATCTCCAGCTAGATTTTTAAGAGAAAAGTTAAAGTAACTCTTTTTGCCTCGAAATTTGCATCATGGGCCAAGAACACACTCTACTAGTATTCGAGAGGTAATATATGTGCGCCCATTTGCCTCCTTGTCATTCAATAACCTTCACTCTCTTAACAAACAACGTATTGTTGAATACCCTATTAGAGATAAGGCCTAATCTCCCTTCCTACTTCAAACAACCTAAGAGGTTCCATTTCACCTTGGAGCCAACATAGTTAGTAGCTTCACCTTTCCATAAGAATTTTCATCAGTCTTTGAACCTCCTTGATGATTCTTCTTGAAAGAACTAAATGGGAGCTCCACTAGATATGCAGGTTGGAAAGGAATGAGGAGATTAGCTGTAATTCACCTGCATAAGATAAATATCGACTCTGCTAGCTTGCAATAAGATGTTTAATTGATTCCAGAAGAACTAGACAATCCTTAAGGTATATAAAAGGAGCTTGTTGAATTTGAAGCCCAGCTACTGCTGAAACCAGATCTTCTGTACCTACTATCTTGTACCAATTATGTTCTACGCGATTTCAGTCATATAAATATGTGAGTCTTACATGGATCCCATATATTTGTATGGCTGAGATCGCGTGAAACAAAGTAGTTACAGAATAATGGATACGGAGGATTTCAATTGCATATTGCTCCCAGCCTTTGAAGCATCCTATGCTCTAGCTAAAAATTAAAAAATTTATTTAACTAACTCTTTTAGTTTCTCTTTTGATTGTTTTTAATTTTCAAAAATTATAAAAACCATATAACTGATTTTTGTTTTCTATTTCAACTAGTGGGATTTTACCCTTTTTACAAAATGACACCGAATAGACGATGTGGTTTCTCGCATTATCTTGGTTAACGAGATTTGGTGTTCACTCCCCAGATTTTTGTTTCTTCTTTTATATCAACGATATTTTTAATTTTTCAAAAAAACTAAAAATATTATTTAATTATTTAATATATTAAGTACTAATAAGATCTATAAATATTTTAATTTGATATTATATATTTAATTAACTAAAATTAATTATTAATATGAATTATAAATAATGTCAATTTACTTAATATTTTATTTAATTTTATAATTAAATAAATTTAATTTAATTTAATTATTATTAATGAATTTAATTAAATTTAAAATATCTTCAAAATATATAAATTTCAAAAAAATTTATTTAATAACTAAAATATATTTAAATTATTATTAATTTATCATAAAAAATTTATTTTAAGTTATTTATTTTAATATAATTAAATAATTTTTATTAATAATTTATCATATAAGAGATTAAAATAAAT
>JANQBM010000002.1:31045916-31061670 GCA_025594535.1 Erythroxylum domingense
ATAAAATAAGCATAGACATTAATATGAATCAATCACGAACAAAAATTTCAGAAAAATATTTAATACACAATTTAATAAATAACAATGATTTAATTAAAATAGCTAATAAAGACTTTCATAAGATTTAAATTTTTTTGAAGGTTGAAAATAAATTCCCCTATTTATAAAAATAATTTCAAGTCCAAAAGTAATCTAAACATATTTAATTTGATAGTAAAATCAAAAGTGGATTTTTTTGAAAAATCAGAAAAATAAAAAAAGAAACAAGAAAATCTGATTTGGGGCAGGTCGTTCAACTGCGGGTCGCGTCGTTCAACTGCGGGTCGCGAGTGCGACGACCTCAAGATCGCGAGGCACGCTGGATGCGTGCCCTCGCGCTCGCGAGGCGCTCGCATCGCTAGCGGCTTCGAGTCCGGGCTGCCTCGCGCTCGCGAGGCGCCCAGACTGACTAATCCTCTCGACCTCCTCGCACTCGCGAGGGGCCGCGAGGCCAGTCACCCAAGCAGCAGAATCTTCAAAAATTCCTATCTTTCTACTCAAAACTCCAAAAATTTCAAATTTAGTATCAATAGAAAGCTGAAAAGAAACTCTACAACTTTCCTGACTTAGAAAACTAACGCTTCAAAAATCATGTCAATCGGAGGTCGGAAGAAGAAGTTATGGGTAAAAAGGTGGAGAGGATCGGAGGTAAGGGAAATGAGTTTGTTTTTCGTTTTTCTTTGAATTTTGACCTAGTGGGGAAATTTCTCCCTCGTGGGACACGCGTCCAGATGTCATGTAGGACGTCAGGCTCGTGACTCGCCAGGGAGGGGTTTCCAACAATGCACGATCGTGACCTATGTCTTTTAGCCTAAAACTCTTCAAATATTCGCCGTTCTTTCCCGTTTAACCTGAAACACTAACAAACACATCACGGCACCTCAAAAATATAACATTTAAGCTCAAAGACTTAATCTAACCCATCAAAACACTAAAACACATAAACTAACATAATTACACCCTAAATGCACACACACTACTCAAATTCACACTAAATAAATAACAAATTCAACCTTAAAACACATGCTATTACACAACTATCATATTCCATGATGTTTTATGGTGGAGCATGTGATTGCTCCATCTGTGAATCTTTAATTGAATCTACATAGTTAGATAATCTCATTAGCTTAAAATAATCTCCTTGACTAAAATTTTGCCACTTAGTATCCAAGCTTTACCAAGATTATGAACTGACTGTCTCTATTGATATGAAACCAAAACTTCATCATTATAAAGTTCATCATCTTCATTCAAATGCATTAATGGAAAGGAATTAGGAAACTCTTTTCCAGTGTCAATAATAACCCATATGCTAGTGTAACTTAAACTTCTTATGGTTGTTGTTGCCTTATCCCTCTCCACTAGTTTTCCAATGAAGCTAGCAAGATGGACTAAGCCATCTTTTGTCCAATATTCCAAGGGTATATTATGAATGTTTACTCAAATAAGCACATATTTAAATTTAATTTCTTGGAACTAAATTCTAGGTCTTCATTTCTGGAGAAAAACTGATGCATTATCCAAATGCCAAAAACTACTATCAAGGAACTTTTGCACATCATTATTAAGCAATGCTTCCTCTAAACTAACATTCTTCTAATGCTTATCCTTCTAGAGGTGGGAATGTCAACTTTTTTGTCTAAGAAGAAACCAACCAAAGGTGGAGCAATAACTCCTAAGCTAGTACCTAAGGAAAGGGGGGGAAATAAAGACAAGCCACAAGTGTGGAATCATTAAGAACTTGCTTCCAAAGAAAGTAAGGATAGGAAAATATATTCCATTTTGATGGGAGCTCTAGAGGAAGGTTGGGGTAGACACTTGAGTAAGAGAAGTAGTTGAAGCTACAAAGGGAAGAAGAAGAACTAGTAGGAGTAGAGAAACAAAAGATAGAACTAGGGGAAAGGATGTTAGGATAAAACTTTCTTATATATAGGAAGTTGAGGTAATATGTGCTATAGAGCCAAGAATAAGAAAAAATGGGACCAAATAAAGTAAAATTAAATTATTGTTGCTAAAAAAGGTAAGTGAAATAAGAGGGAAATAAGAGGGAAAAGAAATGGACCTAACTAGAATCAAATGAGAGGGGAACAATGAACAAGAAACCCAAAGTGAATGAGCAATGTGAGAATAGGTTAAAACAAGAAAGATGCTAAGAAAATGAAAGAAGAGCAGTGGAGATCAGAAAAGAAAGAGTAAATTTTAAATCTAAAAGAAATGAAGGATAAAAACAATAAGGAAGAAGATTGAATCAATGGAACTAAGGAAATAGAAAGGAAAATTTTGTGAGAGGATAGAGGGTTTAGTGAAAGAAACCATGTTTTTAAGAAATTGCATCTTATATATTTAAATTTTGAAAAAAATGTTACGTAAGCTAATAAAGAAATATCATTGTCGATAATATGTCAATTTTTGTGTTCCATATCATTATACAGGTTAGTTAAGAGATCCAATTGAATTTTTTATATTACTCTTAATTCAAAATGAAAAAAATTGAATTTATTTTAGTTTTCTTTTAATAAAAAATTTAAATAATAAGAAAATTATAAAATAAATCATTTATTTTAAAAATAAAACAAAATATGCCTAGTTATATCGAATATATGACCTAAACTAAACAAAATAAGTTTAGGACCTTAAGTATTTGAGTGGACAATCTTTAGTGGCACTATTATTTTATGATAAAGATAAGTTAAATAAATTATAGAGAGTGTGTTATTTAAGGTATATGAAGGAGATTGATTCTTGAAAAATAATTATATAAATAATGATAAGTAGTATAATCATAATGAGGAATTAGTTATCTTGTACACTTCCAACCTTTAATTGTTCACATCTTTAAAATTTATTTCCAATACTGATTACAATATCATGTCATATAATGAGTTATAATGGTATTAGATCTGATAGATGCATACGTGACTATATTTATACAACCATATTTGATGTATTTTGCTTGATATTTTAAAGTTTTCTTGTGTATTTGGCACTTAATTCACTCTAAATGTATTAATATGTGATCATTGCCTTAATTAAAAAAATGAGAGGATTTCAGGTGAAATTATGGCATCAAACAAAGATTTGAAGTAATTGGGAGATACACAATCATGTACGTGACCTTGTAAATCTCTCAAAACATGCAAAATAATGATTGTAAGTGTTTTTATAGATACACGATTCGATTCATGGTCATCTATCAAACCATGTATGTCTCAAAACCTAGAATTCATTATAAAAGGATATGATCATAGGTAAAAAAAAAAAAGAATAGACTTTTAAAGGCAATTCCAAACATAGAGAACATCTATAAGGGATGATATTGATCCAGGAACATGGAGAACATGAAGAAATCATCAAAAGATCTAAAGAATACAACATCAGACCTCTACCTTGCAAGAATATTTGATAGAAGAGAAAGGGAGATTTAGAATTATAACTATTTGTTTTCTATTTGTTTTTCTCTCAGCTTATATTTGATTTTGTTTTCTATATGTAACTAAACGTTTGTTAGTTTCTAGGTGTAATGAACCTTATTTGGTATAATAATATGTTTTGATTCTTTTATTTAAAGCAATTATTTGATTGACTTATTGTAATTCAATTATGTGTTTAATATATGGTCTAATACAGTCAGAATATTAGTTCAAAATATGATTTCTTCGTATAAAGATTGAGAAATCCTGTTTATGAGTATGTCTATCATAGTAGAAAGGATTTGATTGCAAATCTAGAGATTGGTTGACATAAATCCTTTAAATTCGGGTCAAATCTAATAGTGAAATTCATAAATCCATAAAGCAATCCTATAAACTTTAACATGAGTAGTTCGGTTGATAAACTTAGGATTTGTCATTAGTAGACTCGAGAGAGCTATTAGTATATGATAGGAATTTCTACAGTCTAATAGTTAATAAAAAATTGTATAATAAAAGGTTAGTTATTTAATGGTTTTAGGGGGATTCATTACCTAGAAACTAATTCCTGATGTTGATTATTTTCTAAGTGATTTCTTTCGTTTCTGTGTTCAATATTACTGCTTATTTTATTTTAATTATTAAGTTCTATTTTCTTAATTCAAAACCAAAATCCAATTTATAGGTTAGATAATAGGAGAAAGGTAATTACTAGTAATCGTTGTCTTTGTGGGATTGACCTGTAATTGCTGGTACTAGCTACTATGCTATACACTTGCGGTTAATTCAATATTAGACCTTAAGAAAAGGTCAATCAATTTTTTGGCATCATTGTCAAAGATAGTGATATTAGAAAAGCCTAAATTTTATTTCTTTATCCATTTTAACTTTTTTAGTTTTATCTTTGTTTTTTCTTTTAATTTTTCTTTTTTATTTATTTATTTTTATTTTTTTGTATTTCTGGATTGTTCATTTAATTATCTTTTAAACTTCTCTGTATTTATTTGTTTGTGGTTTATTTTAGGAATTGAGGTTTAACGTCATCACCACAACTCATAATGGAAGGATGGAGCAGATAATACTCTTATGAGACTACGATGTGTCTTTGCAATACATAACATCACCATCTAAGGGAGAGAGGTTTCATCGTATGCTTTTAAAGGCTTAATTGACATCCATGTCGTGTAATGGCAGTTGTGGGAGTAATTATCACAATCATGAATTTTGGGCACCAACCTATATGTTGGAGCAACCAGGCATGTAAAATCAACCTCAAGGTGCATTATATGAGAATAGTTAAAATTCAAGATGGAGCAACTCTTACACTTATAGATGGAATGATTATGATCTAACTAGATATTTATACCAAGCACCTCAAGTTAAAGAGCTAACTCTGGCAGATATGATGGTCGATTTTATTCAAGAATTAATCATAAGGCATCAAGAAACAGAGACTCGTATACAAAATATTGTGAATCAGATTGACCAGTTAATGAAGATATTTTCCAAAGAGATGTAAGGGAACATGCCTATTCCTACTGAAATAGATCCTAAAGAATATGGAATGGAAATCACCCTTAGATGTGGAAACAAGCTCTTAGAAGAAGAAGAAGAAAAGGGAAGCATTACAAATAAAATAATAGAACACCTTGCCAAACTTAAAGCTAGCTGACACGAATTCAAAGAAAGAGATTCTTCACTTGAATATCTCGAGCATAACATTAAATATTATTTGAGCCTATTAACGATGCAAAGTGAAGGAAAGATGAAGTTTGGCTTCATGGATAAAGTGAAAATAAGGAGGTAATTATTGTTGTTGTAGAGGAGAATGAAGATATGACAGAGGCAGCAAATATAGAAAAAAGGAAGTCTCCATCTAAGAAGAGGAAGTAAAGGAGTGGCAAATGATAAATGAAGAAGAAGACGTGCTAGAAACCTTAGTCCATAAAGAAAAAAAAGGAAGATTATGCAAAGGTATTTAAGGAAGAACTAGTAGAGGAATCAAATAAGGAAACTACCGATGAAGCATTAGTAGCCACCTAAAGTACGCAAGGTCACCACTTCCTTTGAGACAAACTATGTAAGTCAGTCGATAATTAAGGGATTTTTGTAATTCCCTATTTTATTAATATTTTTCATTAAAAAGGACATTAATGCATGCAATTGGATTTATTAATTTGGTAAATTATGTTTTTATTATTATCTTACAGAAAGTGGCTTACTTATAGACTACACTTATGTAGAGAAATAAGTGGAAGTAATTCACTGATTATAGACCTAGGATGAGGGTAAACATGCAGGGTATGTTAAGCTATCGATGTTAAACAAGCACTGCACGGGAGGCAACCCATGAATTATGATAGGTTTTAGTTTTATTTTGTTTTAATTCTATTTTCTGTGTTAGTACAGGATTTATTTCATATTATTTTATGTTTTTTCCATGTTCTTTTTATCCCTTTGTCTTTCATATTTTGTAAGGGATGTTAGTCTAAGATTGGATGAATCAAAATCAGAAAATCATCTCACTAAGGAAAGTACCACTTAACCTTCTTACTTATTTTGTATACTTATATTGTGTACATTAAAGACAATGTACAAGTTAAGTGTAGGGAAGGGATTAACAAGCTTAATGATTTCCTTTAGCTTATTATAATCCTGGTTATTAAATTTTATAAACTGATATCTTGACTTAGTTGAAAATTTTCTATTAATAATATACTTCATTATTGAATACTGATTTCAATTAGTATGCAAAAGGATGATAGTTAAATAAAAATTTCTTTTATAAGTCATATTGTTAGTAATTATTAAAATAATCAAGTTGAAAGAAATTGCATATTATTTACACACATATAACCTATCTTTTTTGTGAGCTTTTGAGTCTAAGAGATAAATATCAAAATGTTTAAGCTCTTGTTATTCTTTCATGTGTGTTATCATATATAGTAGAATGATTCTAGAACTTACTTTTATTATGCATACTGAGACCATATTTTTTAAATTAGAAGCATTGAAATGATAAAAGCACTTAGATTGACAAATTTTTTAAGCCTATTACTTTGATAATTAACTTTCCCTTATTTTATTCCTTAGAAATAACCAAGTTAAGCCTTAGCCTTTTTCATTAATTAAACCCAGATATTAAACTTTATTTTATTTTTCTTTGAAAACCTTTTATCATTTTGAACCTTGAAGGTTATTTACATCATTTACTTCTGAGAGACTTGAAAATTTTGAGAGGTCCATCATTTCTTTAATTATGGTACATTATGAATGCTTGAAATTGTTTCGATTTTTTAAACAAAATCAAAACAATTTGAAGCATTCATAATGTACCACAATTAAAACAAAAAATGAGTACAGAAAAGGAGAAGAAAAGTATATGGTACCAACAGAGTTACAATAAAAGGACTTATGTATTTTTAAACAAGTTTCATATAATTTCCCTTAAGTAAATTTCCTTCAAATTTAATCTTTTTATTATTCCATTCATACCATACCTAAGATCCATTAAAACCTGTATAAAGACCTTTTGATTTTTGTTTCTAATTTATATAAGTGGTGGAGAAGTGATAAAATTGCAAGCCTATAGTAAGAGTTTTACTATGCATTAATTGAGATTTTTAATACTTTTCAACCTAAACACTTTAAGTGAAATCTTGGTGAGTGTGTAAAGGATTATGCTTTTGATTTCAATGTGATTTTTAAGTGATATATGTTTAATTGATGGTTTAACCTAAACCCTTTGAGTGAAATCTTGGTGAGTGTGTAAAGGATTATGCTTCTGATTTCAATGTGATTACTATTAATATGGACTTAGTGATACATGCTTAATTGATGGTTTAATTATTTCATAACATTTAGCGATTAATGACATGAAATTGCTTAAAATACTCACTTTGGCTCATATGTGATTTTAGGCATAATTTGGAAGCAAAGAAGTTAAAATGAGTTGAAAGCACAATATTTGGAGCATTTTTCAAAGATTAATTTTCACTTGTCTTTATGGAGCAATAAGTGAAAATTAAAAGCAAAATGAAGACAAGAAAAAATAGAAATGCAAATAAATCAAATTTGCTCACAGCTGTTGTGTATGGACCATACAAGGAGTACGTGAATTTAATATTTTCCATGGCCATGCATACCATTAATTTAATTAATGAAGCCAAAGATGATGGACAGTAACCCATGTAACATGTTTTATGGGAATTAAATGAAGACAAGGCAGCTAGGAGAAGAAACACACCAAAGCAACAATCTAAGAAGCAACTAAAAGAGAAGAAATACGATAGCAGTTCATAAAGAAAATGACATGGTAGCAGATGGAAAAAAATGGATTAAAACATAACTGTTTGTGTTTCACTCGAGCATTGTTTGTTTTTACGTAATTATCTGCATTTCACATAAACAACGTTCACGTAAACGCAGACATTTAGCGTAAACGTAGACTTCACGCAGACATTTTGCATAAACCTAGACAATGTCTGCATTTCACATAGACAACATCTACGAAACGCAAACATTCATTAGATGCATTTGTTAAATAAAGATCAAAATAGTAGTGTGAGGTGGAGTGCAGGTTATAATAAAAATAAGACAGAAAGGTGGAAGTGTGAGCAAAAGTGAGAGGAATCTTCAGCTAGGACAATTTCTTGGGGTTAAAGCAATTATTTTTAGTAGCTCTTGATTTTAATGAAGATGAGGGGTAAAGCTCTTAACCAAGAGAGACCTATGGAGGGCTAGACATCCAAATGTCAGTTCAGAGGTGATATCGACACTGATGACTTGGGTTAAGTGTATTTAATTATTTTTGTTATTTTTTCTTTTTTTAGAAATTTATTGTGATATCCTATGTTAATTGATTTGGGTTTTGCGTATGGACAATCGTAAGCTTGTTATCGTTCGATTATTTTTGTATGAACCCATTGGGTATTGTAAAAAGATGATTTGAATGCATTCATTGGATTGATTATTTGTAGCTTATTGCTAGAATTTTGATATAATCCGTAATTGTTATTTTTAAAATTCATATGTAGCGACTAATGATTCATAATCATTGGAGATAACATAACTTAGGTTAAATGATGCATTATATGTGGTTGTTGCCTTGATTAATCATTTTTCCTAATTTGTAACGCCACTACTTAATTGAATCTAGAAATCGTATCCTAGGTTATTTGGTGGTTAGGTTTAATTAACGATTATATCTTAATTAAACACTACCTAAGGGAAAACTCGGGCTCTCATAGCAACTATTAATCATGGGTTAATTAACCCACGATTAATAGTCGCTGTGAGAGGTTTGAGAATGAAAAATCATTGAAATAGGTTTAGTTAAGGTGTAGGCCGAGATTAGACCTAACAATCGGGTCCTTACCGAATTCCCCAATTTTATCATTTTTGCATGTTTTCTTTAAATTGCTTTTGTTAATTAGTTTAGGTTTATTTTATTTTCTTATTTCTAAAACCAAAACCACCTAAACATAACACCTATTATTTTCATTTTAATAACTTTACACACACTTTTTGTGGGATCGACCTAGACTCACCACTGATATAGTAGTAGGTCTAGTTTATTTTGATTAGCGTTATGACACGCTGTCAATTTTGGCACCATTACCGAGGAGTGTGGTGATTTAGTTTTTGTTTGTGATTTTAATTAGTGTTTTGTATATATTTGTTTATAATTGATTCTTTTTAGTTATTTCGTGATCCTTTCATTTTTTCTGTTTTGCGTTTGTTATTTAAAAAACAAAAATAAAACATAAAAAATCATAGATGCAAGTGCTTTTTTTTCTTTAACTCTTACTCTCAATCCTATAACCAAGGTTGGACTGATCAACCTAACATTAGTTATGGATGGGATAATCAACAAAGTTACTTCATGATAGTTTATAGGATGCACAGTAATTCCGGTACAGACCAAAAGTTTCTTATCATGATTCTGGTACATCTTTGGAATACTATATTAAGACCTGTATTGCCAACAATCTTCAATTTCAACAGGGTATGTAATAGCTTCAATTTGGTATAGTTTCCAAAATTGGGAGAGCCAACAAAACTCAAGTACATCCTTTAAAGAATTAGTTGATATTGTCGCTGCTAATACTTTACAATTTCAGCAGAATGTCAAATGGTTCCAGCAAGATGCATTACCTCGATAGGGAGATATCAATCATCTAGAACCACAAAGTAAAGAAGAATAGTTGTATCAACCTGAGGTGTACCCAATAGACATTAGTGTAGAAATTTTACAGAGTGATGAGGAGCTTGAGAATTTTGAAAGTAATACTTAAGGAATTGCATGTGAAGAAGAAGTTAAGAAGGAGCTCAAACTAGAAAAAGACATATCATTTAGTTCAAAGGTGAGTACTGAGTTCGTGATTATTTTTAACACTAACATTTTACCTTTACCTAGTAGGTTAGAGGAATTAAATAGAGAAGAAAAAGGTGAAGAGACATTCGAGATCTTTCAAGGAAGCATGAATTTTGTAGAGATCAAAAGTCTAAGGATAGGGAGGATGTTGAATGGGAATGATGATCAACTAAGACCCTATCTGAAACAACCTAGCATGGAAATGACGCTAAGTGTAGTACCTGAAGATCACAATTTTGTCATATGAAGAAAGTGTGGAGTCGAGCTAGCGACACTAAGCAAAGGTGCTTTTTAGGAGGTAACCTAAGGGAAGTAAATTTCTCTTCCTTTGCTTTTTCAGATTAGTTTTTATATGCATGTGTTTTTTATTTTTTTGTTTTTATTTATTTTAAGTTTTCAATCAAAATGGAAGAAAGAATAAAATAACAAAACAAAAATTCTCTCTTTTCTGTTGATTCTACGATTATATAGTCATGCTTAGAGTGTGAATTGATTAGAGAATTTCATAACAACTTTAGCATGTACTTTTATGATTAGTCGATGTGCATTATCTTTAGAAGAGTGGTGACTAGTGGTAGACAAAACCAATGAGATTTTGAGCCTTATGACACATTCACATCATTCTCATTGTCTTTTAATAATGTCTGATCTTCATGACATGTACATCCTGATTTTTCCTCAAATTTCTATTCGAGACCACATTTTTATCACATGCATTAATATGGATATGATTAGGCATTCTTTGCTTTTCTGAACTACATTAGCCAAATAGCCTACCTTTTAAATGATTTTCCTTTTTAATAAGCCCCCTTGAGCTTTATTTGCCTTTTCTTTGTATATTAGCCACATTATATGCTTTAACCTAACCAAATGTCCTTCCCCAGCCTTGAAGCTAGTAGAACTTTTGTTAATTTTTAAGTTTGTGGATGTAAAAAAATCTAAGTGTGGGGGTATGCATATGTATCGGTTAGTTATAACGTTGGGATGTTATTTTATATCTTATCATTCAAATTCACATATTGATGTAATTCATTTTAGTTTTTATAAGAGAAAAGAAAAGAAAGGAAAAGAAAGAAAGAAAAGAGAAAAGAAAAAGAAAAGAAAAGAAAAAGAAAAAGAAAAAAAGTTTAAATAAATGTATCAAGGAAGAAGTGCATATGTGGTTTGCAAGGTTATTCATACTTAATGCATCCTCTTAAATTTATATTGAATGGTTTATTTGAGTATGATGAATATGAGGTAGACGTTGGTTTAGAAGGGTCACCCTTTGTGGTTTCAATATATTGTCATCAATTGTATGAGTGATCCCTTTGAATTGGTATATACTTCATGTGGTTTGTGTATGAGAGCTCAAGTTCGACTTGTGAAATTTGTTTTTGCATTCATCATAGTTTATGTACACAATTGTGAGTGAATGTTGGTTTTTGCACTTGATAGTATATTGGGTGTTACTTTTGTTTCACTAGCTTTGATGGCTTTCATGCTACTTCACCCAAATACATCTCACCTTACCTTTGCCCACATTACAAACTAGAAAAGTCCTTTGATCCATGATTTTGCATGTGAACATTAGTGGTGGAGAAATGAAACAATATGCAAAGTTATAGAATGTCTTGATTATGAACAATATTTGAGTGTACCCATAAACATATCTTATTTAAACACATTTTCCAAGTCTACCATTAAATTGCTCAGTTTCTGAAGATGATGAATGTTGAATGATCATGAGTAAAAGAGAAATGTTGAATTCTTGCTATGATTTTTGAAAGTCATTCATCTTTGTTTATGATTATATGTTCTTAGAATATATGGGAAATAAGTCAATGTTTTTGGGTCTGTGAGCTTATTTTTGATGTTTTGCTCAAAGACAGCCAAAAGCGAAATGTGGGGGAAATTGATGTCTTCTTAATTGATTGTTTAATTATTTCATAACACTTAGCGATTAATGACATGAAATTACTTAAGATACTCACTTTGATTCATATGTGATTTTAGGCGAAATTCGGAAGCAAAGAAGTTAAACTTAATCGAAAGCACGATATTTGGGTCATTTTTTGAAGATTAATTTTCACTTTTCTTCATGGAGCAAGAAGAAAATTAAAAGACAAAACGAAGATAAGAAAAAATAGAAACACAAATAAATCAAAATTGCTCAAGGCTTTTATGCATGGACCATGCAAGGTGTACATGAATTTAATATTTTGCATAGCCATGCATACCATTAATTTAATTAATGAAGCCAAGGATGATGGACAACAACCCATGCAATGTGTTTTATGGGAATTAAATGAAGACAAGGCAGCTGGGAGAAGAAGCACACTAAAACGACAATCTAAGAGGCAGTTGGGAGAAGAAGCACACTAAAACGACAATCTAAGAGGAAGCTAGAAGAGAAGCAATATGACATCAATTTATGAAGAAAAAGACATGCCAGTAGCTAGAAAAAAATGGATTAAAAGTAACTATTTGCGTTTCACGCAAACATTGTTTGCATTTACGTAGTTTTTTGTGTTTCACGCAGATGTTTTGCATAAATGTAGACAACATCTGCATTTCAAACAAACATTGCTCGTAAACATAAACCACATCTGCATTTCAATAGATGTGTTTGTTTTAAATAAAGATTATAATAGTAGCGTGAGGTGGAGTGTAGGTTTTAATATAAATAAGACAGAAAGGTGGAGGTGTGAGTGAGAGTGAGGGGAATCTTCGACTGGGACTATTTCTTAGGGCTAAAGCAATTATTTTTGGTAGCTCTTGATTTTAATGAAGATGAGGGGTAAAGCTCTCGACAGGGAGAGACCCATGGAGGGCTAGACGTATCGACACTAGTTCAAAGGTGACATTAACGCCGAGGACCCGACTAAACACCTATTATTTTCATTTAAATAACTTTGCACATACTCTCTGTGGGATCGACCTAGACTCACCACTACTACAATAGTAGGTCTAGTTTATTTTAACTAGCATTATGACACGCTGTCACTTAGGAAGTTAATAATTTTATTCTAATTATATGTTAATTTGATTCAATATTTCATGATGATTTATAGTATGAATGGACAAGTTAAGATTAATGATGGATTGATCTTGCAAAATTGATAATTTTGATTATGGTTAGCTTGAGGCCAAGCAAAAGATTAAGTTTGGGGATGTTTGATAGATGCATATTTGACTATATTTATAAACTCATATTTGATGTATTTTGCTTGCTATTTTATAGTTTTCTTGTATATTTGGCACTTAATTTGCTTTAAATGCATTCATAGGTGATAATTGCCTTCATGGACTAAAATGAGAGGATATCGAGTGAAATTGTAGCATAAAACGAAAATTTGAAGCAATTAGGAGATACAGGGCCAAGTATGTGGCTATATACGTCTCACAATGTGTGTAAAATCACGATTTTAAGTGTTTTTAGACATAAACAATTTGACATAAGATTATGTATCAGACCATATATGTCCTAAAAACCCTAAAATTCATTATAAAAGGACTTAACCAAAGGCAAAAATGGAAAGCAGAATTTTGGAGGCGATTTTAGAAATAAAGAACATCTAGAAGGTACAATATTGATCTATGAACGTGGAGAACACAAAGAAATCATCAAAAGATCCAACAGAAAACAACATCAAACCTCTAACTTGCAAGAATATTCTATAAAAGAGAAAGGGAGATTTAGAATTATGAACTCTTTGTTTTCTATTTGTTTTTCTTTCAGTTTATGTTTAGTTTCATTTTCTATTATGTGTAACTAAACGATTGTTAGCGTCCAGGTGTGATGAACCCTAGGGTTGGTATAACAATATGTTTTGATTCTTTTATTTAATGCAATTGTTTTAATTGATCTATTGTGAATAAATTGTTCTTAATATATGTTCTAATATATCTGGGATAGTAGTTCATAATCTAATTTTATAGTATAGAGATTGAGAAATCCTATGTATGAATAGATATACCAGAGTTGAAAGGATTTGATTACAAACCTAGAGATAGGTTGACATAAATCCTCTAGATTGGTCAAACCTAATAGTGAAATTCACAAATCAATAAAGCAATCCTATAAATTTTAAATTGAGTAATTCGGTTGATAAACTTAGGATTTCTTATTAGTATACTCGAGAGAGCTATTAGCATACGATAGGAATTTCTATGGTCTAATAGTCAATAAAAAATTGCATAATAAAAGGTTAGTTTAATGGTTTTAGAGGGATTCATTACCTAAAAACTATTTCCTAAAATTAATTATTTTCTAGGTGATCTCTTTCATTTTTGTGTTCAATATTACCACCTATTTTATTTTAATTGTTAAGTTTTATTTTATTAATTCAAAACAAAAATCTAATTTTTAGGCTAGATAATATAATAAAGGTAATTACTAGTAATTATTATCTTCATAGGATCGACCCATAATTGCTAGTACTAGCTATAACTACGTCTTACACTTGTGATTAATTCAATATTGGACCTTAAGAAAAGGCCAATTAAGATTCTAATGAAGAACTTATACACCTAATATATTGGGAAGATGTGATTTGTTTTTCTTTTTAGAAATTAGTGAATATATTAAATTTCAAAAGGAAGTGATTAGGTATTACAAATTCTTCTAGAAAAAGGATCATAATAATTAATTAACTAGCTCTTTTTACTAATAATAAGGAACAAGTGCATTAAACTTTATTGCTACACCTAAGGCTTAACCAAGAATCCAAAACCAATCTAAAATCTGAATAAAAAACAAATAACCCTTAATACCTTAGATATTCCATCTATAATATAGAATTGAGGAGAACTCTAAGCCTTGACATCTAATTAAAGCTAAATCCTATTTCCAAGATAATCTCCTTTTAATGGAGGCATGAATTTCTTATTGTTGATTTTCTAAAAACCTTGTATTTATTTTCCTCCTTATTGAGTATAGTAAAAAAATTTAAGAAAGAATAATCACCTGGAGAGAGCTATCAGGGTGAAATTGTCCATTGTATGATCCCTTCACATTTTGTTTCTAGATATAAGTGATTACAAATATGTTGAATGCTCAACCAAAGAGCACTAGTTTGGGAACATTTAATGAAGACATGATTAATGGATTCAGGTTCCAAATTTTAGAGTTTGTATATAGGATTTGAGATATATAGGCCCTTAATTATGTTTAAAGTGCTTATCTTTTTCTTCAGAGATAACTAAAGAACAAAAAAAGTCATTGGAACTCTATCTTAACCATATAAAGAGAACCAATTACTTAGGGCCTTAAACTCTAAAAAGATCTTTACAGTAGTTGTAAGTAAAAATTCTTGATGAGTGTCTACTTTAGATGACTTTGTCAGTTCTGAAGGTATTAAGGTTATCAAAGGGAATACCAATTATAAAAAAGGCACATCTTCTTCCATCATATGACCATTCATCCATATTAATTGAAGCCTTAACCTTATTTTCTCTATAAATGTAAGTCTAAAGTTCTAGAATTTTGTAATTAATACAAAGGTCCAAGATCACTCTAAGTTTCAAACCATAACCATATATCTTCACCATTCCTTATCTTAACCTTAAACTCACTATATAATTTGTCCCTCATTTTGAAGAGCTTTAGCATTATCTAACAGGAATCACTCTTTAGTTTAATTTTCAAAAAGTTCTTATTCTTTAAGTAGTTCCCATATATCCACTTAATCCATAGCAATTCTTTATCATTTTGGATTATCTATCATCTTTTGGAAAATTTAATTTTATTCACCAAGTTAATTTGATGAATTCACATTCCCCCTTCATTTTTTAAGTAGACAAACTTACTTCCAACTGAATTTGGAGTAAGGGTTTTTGTATGCATTACCATTCTATTGGAAATTCCTTGTAACACCCCACTCCCGCCGAACCCAAACCCGATATCGACAGTGATATCCGAGTTCGTGCCCCGCGAGGGTGGCGT
>JANQBM010000002.1:31091303-31112892 GCA_025594535.1 Erythroxylum domingense
TACCTTAAGTCTATTTCCCCCAGCTTATCTATTCATTCCTTAAAGTTAGGAGAGTAATTCCTCAAACACAAATGTCTATTTTCTTTTGATATAACTAGTATACTATTAAAATAACCCAAAATAATACAAACACCACAGATTGATTAGCTAAACTCTTGGAGCTTATCCCATGACAACTTCCTTTGGAACACATGGTTAGGCCTATAAACAAAATAAAATATAGCCTTAATATTCTCTTATATAAAATTAACCATTAAATGAATTACCTAGTCAATAGAATGTAGGACTTGCACTTTAACAAGTTTTTTATTAAAAGCTATCATAATATGTCCATAGGGGTGATTGTGATGATATGATAAGAAAGACCATTACTTCCCTACTATTTCTAAGCTAGCTAGTCTCTCCTTACTAAATTTAGCCTCTAAAATGCCAAACAAAATAGGCATATTGTCTAAAATGAAATCCTTTAAAGTTAATTGTTTAGAATGGTTATTAGTTTCCATTATATTCAATGACATTATGGATATACTAAGGACAATTTAGCTTTAGGTCCTTGATAAGTAATATTTATTATAGGATTGTCTAAATCATTTTATGTGATAATGTGTATTTTTAGTATACATATTAGGATGTTTAGCCTAGGTTTTGTGTTATTTTCCTATAACTTTCATGTGTATGTGATTTTATATGATAAATTGCATGTTAGGATATAAATGAAGGTTTATAAGCCTACATTTTGCATGCTTTTCATGTGTTTTGGTGTACAGAAAACAATAGGCCACGATCGAGACCAAGTTGGAATTTTCTAGCTTTCTAGCTGGCAATTCTAGCTTGCTCCACTTACATCCTAAGTTGGTGTAGGCACCCGAAGAGGTAAACCCTAGAAAAGGAAGAGAGTTATGCATCACACCAAAAGGAGGAAGATAGACACATTTTTTAGTGGATTTTTAAAAAGAATCAAGTGATTTCAAGAGATTGCAAAGTTGTCATAACAAGTTCTAGCTTTGTTCTTCAACTTATAAGCCTTCTATTCTCTCTTCTTTAATTTTTTTTTGTTTAGTTATTGTATGGAGAAGATGTATAGACTTTTTCTGAGTGTGTTTTTGTTGATTGTAATGGATTTCTAAGTATACTTTAGTTTTGTTTTACCATAACTATGTAAGAACTCACTTTGGTTTAATGTATGGTTTGCTTTAATGATTATAATATGTGGACTTTATATACCTTGCTTACATTGAGAAATGGAGTTAGGAAATCAGTTTGGATGTACCATGAGAGTGGGCGGTCTTGAGAACTTTTTACACATTAAGCTAACATGACATTTAGAGAGAGATCTTATATGTTTTGATAGCTGTCCAACAGGTTAATCCATATCCACTTAACGATTAAGTAAAGTGTGTAGATTAAAAGATCATAGGATGAACGTTAATTATTATTTTGGGCTTAATTAGTTTGAGTATTGAGAGAGAAATGACCAATACACTGGAATGTCTAGGACTAAGCATGATTACATTACCAAAGTGAGGGAATACATGGTATGGAGAGAATGACGCTAACATTTATAATTTGATTCTCTAAACCAAAATTGTTTTCTTATTTTTGTTACATTTTGATGTGTGTTTACAAGTCTTTAAATTGTGAATTTTTACAATTTCAATATCTCATTATTTGATTTACTCTAAAAAAATTCAATTTAATTCAAGGTGACTAACCAATCCTTAAAGGAATAATACCTTGTTATACTATTTTACACAAGTCATATATTTGAGGTATAACAACTTCAATTAATTTTAAACTTTAAGCTAAACATGAAGGAGCTATCAAGTTGTTGGTTCCATTGCTAGGGACTGCGTCTAGCATCAAGTGTGATTTGAATTGTTTTAATATGAGCTTTCTTCATTTTGAGTTGATACTCTTTTCTTGTGTGTAATAGGTGTATGCACACGAGAAGTTCCAGAAGTGCGAGCACATTAAAAAAACATGACATCACCATACTTGAAAGGGATTTGAGAAAAGCAAAGCATTAAGATGAAATAAAAAATACAATGGTATATTTAGGAGATCAAGGTGGTAAAAACATTAATGGATTTTATGAGGCTCGGGTTCAATCCAAATTAATACAGGATCGTTAGGTTGCTTATTAATGCAAACAATTTATTGAATATTTTGCAAACTAGTGTTCAATTCTATGGTTTACCATATGAGGATCCAAATTCTCACCTTGCTAATTTTTTGAAAATTTACAATACATTTAGGTATAATGGATTATCCAAAGAGGCAGCAAAGATGAGACTCGTTCCCTTCACACTAAAAGATCAGGTAAAGGAATGGCTAAATTATCTTAATCCAAAGCTTGTAACTACATGGTGGCAATTAGTCCAAGCTTTCTTAGCTAAATGTTTTACATTAACAAAGACAACCTAGATTGTCAAGGAGATCATAACTTTTCAGCAATATAACGGAGAATCCTTTTATGAGGCATGAGAGAGATTCAATGAGCTACAAAGAAGTTGTCCTCATCACAACCTACCAAGAGAGTTGTTATTATAGAAATTTTATAATGGAGTTAATGTAGCAACTAGGAGTATAATTGATGCAGCAGTCTCAGGCTCGTTGATGAGAAAACCATCAATGATACATATGATTCAATTGAGGATATAGCCACTAACAAGTGTCTATGATCAACTAAAAGAAGTAGACCTTACATTATTAAGGAATAAAAGGGAAACATGGTAGTTGAGTTAGCTTCAGCCATATACGTGTAGATAGTGGCATTAACCAAAAACTTAAACAACATCCTTGCCTCATCCATTTAAATAATTGTAATAAAATAGATTTGTGAATGGACAATATGACCATATGTTAACATAATGTTATTTGATGAATAATAATGGAACGAGACAAGCAAATTATTTGGATGTGCCATAATAGTTAGGTAACAATCCATTCTCAAACACTTATAACTCTAGGTAGAAAAATCACCCAAAATTTTCTTAGACTAACAATGCAGGTGCAAATTTAAGACTATAAAGACTGCTAGGATTCCAAAACAGGTCAAGAAATTAGGAGTCAAAGTAAAAAAGCCTCGAGTCAAAGATGGAATCCTAATTTTTTAGAATAATGGATATGATAGGCTATATAACCTCTAAGGTTAACAGTATGGATGAAGAATAGAAGATGACACAAGTAAGGACTAACGTAATGATTAAGAATCTTGTATCTTTCATTCCAACTTGGAGGTACATGTGGGCCAGCTTGTAATGGCATTGACAGTAAAAAATTCAATTAAACTTCCCAGTACTACTGAATTTAACCTAAAGGAGCAAGTGATCTATGCATTTGAGAAGTGGGAAGGAGTTGGTAGAACCAATTTAGAAGGAAGTCGAAGATCAGGTTGAGAGAAGTCAAGAGAAAGGCAAACAAAAGGTAATAGAAGAGGAGGAACCCCTCTACATTCCACCTTCATCATATGTACCCAATTTACCATTTCCACATAGATTAAGACAGAACCCTGCAAAGACTCAATTTAAAATTTGTTTGGAAAAACTAAAGAAGATACATTTGAATTTTCACTTCCAAAAGTGCTTAAACATATGCCCAAGTATGTGAAATTCTTAAAGGAGCTACTTTCCTACAAACAGACTTCGAATTTGAACAAGACAGTAGCGTTAATAGCTAGTAGTAGTTTGATGACCACGAACGACATGCCATCAAAATTAAAAGATCCAGAGGGTTTCATTATTTCTTTTATTGTTAATAGTGTGGAATTTTCTAAATGTTTGAATGATCTTGGTGCAAGTAGTAATCGTATACCATTACCTATTTTTAGGAAATTGAAGTTAGATGATATAAAGCTAACCTCAAAGACAGTTCAGTTAGCAGACCAGTCGATAAAAAAAACCATTTGGGTTGGGAAATATGTTCTGGTAAAGGTTGACAAATTTTTTATTTCTATTTACTTTATAAGAAAGGCAGTGGAACATTCTGGGACGTCTATTCATAAACATTAAGTAGGAACTCATTGATGCTAATGATGGGATCTTAATTCTATGTATTGATGACGAAAAGGTCAAATTCAACATGAATATGACATTTAAAAGCAAGGCTGAGTGAAACATTTGTATAAAAGTTGATGTGGTTGATGATTATGTGAAAGAACAGTAAAGACAAATGATTAAGCAAAAAATTAAAGTAGATGGCAATGAGAAAAGTATAGAAGAAGGGGAATTAGATGACAATCAAAAGTAGGAACCTGTAAAGACAACAGAATCGCTAACTCCACCTTCTTGTGAAAAGCCACTAACCATTGAACTCAAACCATTTCTAGAGCATTTAAGGTGCACATTTCTAGGCAAGGATCAAATAATAGCAATAATTATTTCAAATCAATTGGATAAGGAATTGCAGAATAAAATGGTTGAGATTATAAAGAGAAGATTGACAGCTATGTGGTGGTAAACATCAAACATCCAAGGGATAAGTCCCAACATTTTTATGCACAAAATAAATCTTAAGGATAGATGTAAGACAGTAAGGCATAGGCATCAACAATTGAATCCGAATGTAAAGGAAGTTGTCAAAAAGGAGATTGTCAAGCTTTTGGATGCATGACTTATATACCCAATATTAGATAATGAGTGGGTAGGTCAAGTACAGTGTAAACCCAAGAAAGGTGGGACCACATTGGTGGAAAATGAGAAGCGTGAGCTGATATCAAGTCGAATAGTTATTGGGCAGTGGATCTATATAGATTATAGGAAGCTCAACTCGGCAATAAAGAATGACCATTTTCTATTGCCTTTTGTTGGTCATATGATAGAGTGAATTGCTAGACATGCATTTTATTATTTTTTATGGGTATTATGACTACAATAAGGTATTTATATATCTAGATGATCAAGAGAAGGCAACATTTACATACCTATATGGAACTTTGTAATGCACTGGTTACGTTTTAGCGGTGTATGATGGTAATTTTTGCAAACATGATTAAGGTTTCTTTAGAATTTAAATAGTGTGAAGGGTTGCATTTATTCTTAAACTAAGAGAAATGCCTCTTCATGGTTCAGGAAGGAGTTGTGTGGGAATTGAAGTGCATAAAGTGAAGACTGAATTCATCGATAAACTTCTACCAATAAGCAATATCTGAAGAGTTAGAGCATTTTTGGAGCATTCTATATTCTACAGACAATTTATAAGGGATTTTTTATTAATTACCAAACCTCTTACTCATTTATTAATAAAATATGTACCTTTTGTTTTTATATCGATCTTTTACTTGCATTTGATAGGTTAAAGGGCGCATTGATATCATAAACTATTTTATAGCCTCTAGAGTAGAGTTTATCATTTAAAGTGACATGTGATGCTAGTGACTACACAATTTGATGTGTATTGGGGAAGTGTAAGGATAAAAAGTTACATGCGATCTACTATACCAGCAGGATGTTAACAGGACATCAACTTAACTATACAAATACAAAAAATGAACTGTTAGTTGTAGTTTTTCAATATGATAAGTTTCACTCTTACTTATTAGGTTCAAAGGTTATTGTGTTTATAAATCACGCAATAATGAGGTATCTTTTTTCCAAGAAGGATGCGAAGCCCTAATTTATCTAGTGGATCCTACTCCTACTAGAATTTGATATTGAGATCAAGGACTAAAAAGGAATGGAAAATATAGTAGCTGATCACATGTCAAGGTTAGAAGGGGGGAGTTGCATCCATAAGTAGAAATGAATGAATAATTCCCCAATGAGATGTTATTCTTGGTAAATGAATCAAGTATTCCATGGTTTGTGGACATCGCAAACTACATCATAGGTAGTATCTTTCCACCTCATTTTTCTTACCAGAAAAAAAAAGATTTTTACATGATTCTGCACAATATATGTGGGATGAACCAATTTTGTATAAAAATTATGCTGAGGAATAATTAGTTGATATGTTCCAAATAATGAATTTCATCTTGTTTTAACTCACTATAATAGTTCTTTGTATGCAGGACATTACTGGGTCAATAAGACAAATACAAGAGTGTTAGAGTGCAGATCGTTTTGGCCATCATTGTTCACAGAAGCATAGGACTTTATGAAAAACTATGACAGATGCCAGAGAGTCAGGAACATTTTAAAAAAAGATGAGATGCCATTGTTGATAATCCTAGAAGTTGAAATCTTTGATGTTTGGGGACTATACTTATGGGTTCACATCTGTCCTTGTTCAAAAATACTTATATCATGGTGGGTGTTGACTATGTATCAAAATAGGCCAAGGTTATGGCAACTCCAACAAATAATGACTGAACAGTTCAAAGATTTATCATCTGAATATTTAACAAGTTTAGCATGCTAAGTGTCATAATCAGTGATTAAGGTACACATTTTTTTTAACAAACCATTTGAAGCTCTGTTAAAAAGATATAGGGTGCAACACTGAATCGTGACGTCTTACCACCCACAAACGAGTGGCTAAGTAGAAATGGTGAATAGAGATATGAAAAAGATCTAGGAGAGGACTTCCAGTAGTTTGAGAAAAAATTAGGTAACTAAACTGTATGATGCAATTAGGGCTTACCAAACAGCCTTTAAGACAACCATTGGCACCACACCCTATTGATTAGTTTATGTCAAGGCTTGTCATTTACCAATAGAGTTAAAACACAAGGTGTACTAGGCAATCAAAGCATTGAAGTGAGAGAAGATTGTTGTAGCTGAATGAATTAGAGGAGCTGAGTGAATTAGAGGAGCTGAGATTACATGCCTACGATAATGCCAAAATGTAGAGGGATCAAACCAAGAAATGGTATGATGCTCATCTAAAAAAAAACGAGTTTGAGGTCAAAGATATGGTTTTTTTTAACACTCTTGCCTTTGATTATTTCCTAGTATGATGAAATAAAGATGGAGAGACCCATTTCAAGTCACTAAAGTTTTCTCACATGGTGTACGAGAGTTGACCAACGACAAAGATGAGACATTCAAGATCAACGACCACTAGTGTAAGCCTTATTTTGGAGGACATTTACCTTAGGATTAGGAAGCGCTTTTCCTTTTCCCCCTCAAGTAATCCAAGCATGTTAAAGAAGTCATGTCGGTGACTTTAAACCTAGCATTGAAAAGAGAGATTAAGGAACGGTTGGTGAAGATGGAACATCAATAACATTATCAAACCAAGAAACTCCTCAAAATTTTTAAACTTCAAGGAGCACATGTGACGTCCCTAACATCTTCACGGCCAGAATCTCCATAAGCATTCTCTTGCCTTTGCTTTTTATTTATTTTATTTGTGTTTGCTACTTTTGTTATGTGTTTAGTTTTTCCATTGCATATCACTTTCACATATTGAGGACAATGTGTTATTTATGTGTGGGGTAGTGGTATGCAATTTCATTTACATTGCATTTTGCTTGTATATATGACTACTCATGTTGTTATAATGTGATTTTCTTTTTGAAAAATGAGTATGATTTTACTATAGTTGAAACTAATACAACATTATATTGAGTTTAAGGCATAATTCCAACATCATATTCACAATAGATTAAAAAGAACTAACTTATAGTAGTACATCAATCAATAAAAAGAAAAATCATCTATAGTTTCCATCTATATTTCATCTCTATAGAAAGATTGTGTTATACATTGTGTGCCACTAGACATGCTCTAATTTGATTAGCTATTCTACTAGCTAGCTGGTATTTCTCTTATTTCATGTCAGTGAATCTTCTTCTATTTCTCTCTCTCCAAATGTTGTAAATGGTGATGATGAAAACCCTTTGTATAGCATGGAGTTTGTGTAGCCTTGCCTAGAATTCCTAACGACCCAATTCAATACCCACTTCCATTTGTAGCCACTAATATTGCTAGATAACATGTGTAGCATACTAATGCAAGCAGCTTTATAGAAGCTACATTGAAAGAATAAATGCTCTCTGTCCTCAACATCTTTGTTGCATAGCAAACATAATACATCTTCACTTTCATGCAATTAAGTATTGGTTTTAAGTCTATTTTTGATCATAAGCCAATAAATAAAAGATGCCTTGGGGCATAAAGTATGTTTTCATATAAGATTGAACTAAGGAACATGACAAGTATAATTTGAGTACTGACTATTCAAATTCAATACCCATAATATTGTGTCTTCACTTTGATCTGTCACAAATAAAGGAAAATGATCAGCTAAGGACTAGAATCCATTGAAGTTACCATGCCAGTTTCCTTCCATAATCAGTGAGGAAACTCTGAGTTATAATGGCATTCAATGTCTGAGGTGTTGAAATTCTACTAATTGCACTAAAGGACTAATATCAAGCTAATTATCTCTATGTCCTCTCACCATTCGTACTTTTTTTTTTCTAATTTGGTTTCCAGATGCTTGACTGTGTGAATGGGTAATGGCTAAAAAATTAATGAGAATTAGCTTACTTTAGAACAAAATTTTTTAATTTGTGACAATATATTAGCTTAGAAAGTTATGTGTTAAATGTCTTTAATATAAATATGTATGTTAACTAGAAAGTTATGTGTTATGTCATTCACTTTCAAGTATTCATTATAAGTAATTTAAATAGTTAAATAATCAGCGTTAACTTTAAAGTAAATAATTGTCTATAAAGAAATGAAATAGGTTAAAATTATTTAAAAAAAAATTGTATGTGATTTGAATAAATAACTATTCTGCTAACCTGTAGGGTTAAGAATAGGACTAGTAGCCAGTTGTGAGTAGTAATATAGCTGAGTAACCGAGGACATTCATCACAAATGTTTGTTTTCTCATTAAAAGGCTGAAATGACTCTTTAACCAAGCTAAATAAAAAATGTAACCTAGTTGAGTAACCAAGAGAAACTCACCATAAACCATTTGCCTTTGCATTAACATACTAGTTTAGCATTAAAAAACTTGAAAAAGTGACGTGTGTGAATAAAAACCTATTGATCTTACAAAAATAGCAATAATTTTCATAGGAGGATAATTAGTGATGGTTAACCTTTTTAATTGATCGATAATAGCAAACACATGTTTGTAAGCCTTTAAGACCAAGTTGTTTATATTTTAGTTGATATATATGTTTATAAAGTGCTTAAACATGATGGAATTGGTTGATATATTGGAACTCATTGAATAATTATTGTAGAAGATCAAGTTAATTCCATAATATTGAGGCCATTAAACCATTAATTTTTATATTGCATGTGTGCATGCTTGTTTGAATTTATGTGCAATATGTTATTTTGTGTTTGATTTTACTTATAGGCAAGAAAAAGTGTAAGTATGGAGGAGTTGATAAGTGATATTTGTTATAGGATTGTTTAAGTCATTTTATGTGATAATGTGTATGTTTAGTATACATACTAGGATGTTTAGCCTAGATTTTTTTGTTATTTTCATTTAACTTACATTTATATGTAATTGTGTGTGGTAAATTGCATGTTCGGTTATAAATGAAGGTTTTTAAGGGAAGGTTTTGCATGCTTTTCATATGTCTTGATTTACATATATTTTGCATGATTGTATGTCAATGTTTGGGCAAGATTTGGACCTTGTTTGTGTTGATTATCAACTTACTTTCATGTGGAATTGTTATAAATACCAAAGAAGAAACTAATAAAGAAAATAAGGCTAGAAAATAACAAGTCATGATCATGACAAGCTGGAATTTTCCAGCTTACCAGTTAGTAATTCCAGCTTGCTCCATTTGTGTCCGAAGTCAATTTAAGCACCCAAAGGGGTATAAAACCATTTTAAACCCTAGAAAAGGAAGAGAGTCATGCAGCATACCAAAAGGAGGAAGATAGACACATTTTGAGTGGATTTTTTAGGAAAATCAAGAGATTTCAAAAGATCTTAAAGTTGCCATGGCAAGTTCTAGCATTGTTCTTCAACTCATAAGCCTTTTATTTTCTCTTCTCTCATTTGTTTTTGATTAGTTATTGTATGGAGAAGATGTATGGATTTGTTTTGAGGACGTTTTTGATGATTGTAAATGGATTTCTATGTAGATTTTAGGGTTATTCTTACCATAACTATGTAAGAACTCACTTTGGTTTAATGTATGATTTGCCTTAATGCTTATGATGTTTGGAATTTATATGCCTTGCTTACGTTGAGAAGTAGACTTAAGAAATCAGTTTGGATACACCATGAGAGTAGGCAACCTTGAGAACACTACACACATCAAACTAACATGAAATTTAGAGAGAGATCATAGATTTTTTGATGTTGTCCAATAAGTTACTTCATATCCACTTAACGGTTAAGTAAAGTATGTAGGTTGAGACATCACATACTGATGTAGGTTGAGACATCACATACCGAACTTAAATCATTATTTCAAACTTAATTGTTTCAAGTATTGGGAGAGAAAGGACCACTACATTGGAATGACTAGGATTAAGCATGATTATGTTACCAAAGTAAGGGATTAAATGGTATGGATAAAATGACCCTAACCTTTATAATTTGATTCTTTAAACCAAAATTGTATTATTATTATTATTATTATTATTATTATTATTATGACATTTTAAAGTGTGTTTGTAAGCCTTAAATTATGAAATTTTCAATTTTAATATCTCATTATTTGGTTTACTCAAACCAAAGTCAATTTAAATTACAAGGTGACTAAGCAATCCTCAAGGAACGATACCTTGCTATATTTTTTTATACAAGCCATATATTTTTGGTATAACAACTCCAATTAATTTTAAAACTTTGAGCTAAGTACGAAGGAGCTATCAGTCCTCTAGCTCTATTCCTTGACCTTCTCATTTAAAGTTCTCATTATCCATCAACTTGATTCTCCTTATCTCTTTAATGGATTTTTACTCTATTTCCATTGGTTATTAAGATTACTCACTACCTCTTTCTAAAGTAATTGCTCTTGTTTCTACTATAAACATTCCATAAACCCTTCTCTATTTCCTTTACTAATATTACCTTCCTTATATGAGGTTTCATAAAGAGTCACACTCCCCTCTGAATCTACTAAGGCTTTAGTTGATAGCCTACCTCACTCTTCTTCTTACTAGGGACATCCAAATTTATCCCATTCTTATTTACACTAGATACCTGTTGGACTTCCTTGTCCTTAAGATCTATTTCTATCTCTAACTTTAAGTTAGTTTCTAATCCTATTAGCTAGTTATAATATTCTCTTAAGAATCTTTTGCTTATCTCCTTCCACTATTTACCTTGTATCATTGATGTAGGTTTCCATTAGCACGTTAATCGAATAAATTCTTTTACAATGTTTCACCCTTCCCTTAACCTCATTAGGTGAATATGCTTAAGAAGTTCTTCACATCCATATTTATTGGTTTTCTCACATATTGTTAGTTAGGATTCATGAATTACAACGTAATATTTAAGTTTAAAAAATTAAAAATAATAACAATAATTAAATCAAAATTTATTTTATTTAATTTTATCCCTTATTTGCCTTTTAAACTTCTCTTTTTTTTTAAACTCTGGAAACCAATTTTCTATTTCCTTTTGCTCTTATTGCAAAGAAATATGATGGATATAAATGACCATATTTAATAAGATAAAATATAATATGTATATAATTTAGCTATTAGAATTAATATCAGTCAATATAATGTAATTTTGATGGGTTTAAATTCTTCGAGCATGGGTTTGAGATCAAACGTTTAAAACTAAGTTTGCTATAGTTAGTTAAAATATAAGTCACTTAGGTTTAGACTCAAGTGTCTTAGAATATGATTGTTATATAAGATGGAGATTATTTTAGGTTTCAGATTAAAAGTCCAAGACTAGGCCTTATTTATATAGCTTACTACGATGAACTATAAAAATAGCCTAGATATGGTATATAGGCTTCCTCCCAACACAATTGCATAACCAAAATTTTAAGTGGTTTTATGAGATCCCACATCAATTGGAGAGGAGAATGAAGTACATCTTATAAGGGTATGAATACCTCTTCCTCATAGACGCATTTTCGGTTGTGCGAAGAGTAAAACTGTGAGGGCCTTAGCCAGATGGGCAACTCAAAGTGGACAATATCTGTGGGCTGGTGGTTTGGGCTATTACAAATGGTATCAAAGTTGGTTCTTAACCCGTTGTGCTAGCGAGGACGTTGGGCCTTGAAGAGGTGGATTGTGAAATCCCACATCAATTGGAGAGGAAAATGAAGTACACCTTATAAGGGTACGGATACTTATTCCCCATAAATGCGTTTTCCTAGGTGTGGGAGAAGTAAAATAGTGAGGTCCTTGGCCTGATGGGCAACTCAAAGCAGACAACATCTGTAGGCTGGTGGTTTGGGGTGTTACAAGTTTTCAATGTTTGGCCTTTGAAAATTAAATTAACAAAGTTAGGGAGAGAAAATATGATAGTTTACTAAAGAAAAAGATAAGTCTCCCATACTTGGGACTAAGGAATGTTTATATAGTAACTTAAGAATATAAGATGATGCAACTTATCTTCAACCTGTGTAGATGTTGGGAAATTCTTGAGTATTTAGGCACTCGTCTAACCATAGGCTCAAGGCAACTAATCAATATATAAACAATTTTTCCCTTAAGTTTTAACCCCATATATGTTTTAAGGTTGAAGCTTTCACTGTATAACATAAAGTTTAGGCCTATTTCTATAAACTCGAACTAACTTTATCACAAGATCTCCAATTCTGTTCCTCTTTAAGTTTAATAGCAAGACTTGATATTTCATAGTTTCGTCAATTTATCTTGTTCTTTTTTATCAATATGTCACTTAGCTTATCAATTAGCTTATCATTTCTTGATTCATCAACTCATGAGTCTATCATTTCAAAGATTATATAGATTAAAATTATTTAGTCTATTATTTTATAAGTATACTATTTCATTGGTCATATTATTTTACGAGATCATTAATTTATTATATTGTAAGTCTCTTGTTTTATTAAGATGTGACATTCCAGAAGCTAATTATGATATTATGTTTATCTAAAAGCCTAATATATTTTATATGCTATTGTTTAATCTCATTTTTCTATAATAACATTATTTTATTAGTCTATTAGCTTATCTTATTTATGTTTTTCATTAGTCATTATAATAATTGTTTAGTATTTTTTTTCTTATCATTACGTAACTTCACTTGTCAATAACATATTATTTGCTTATCACTAGGCCAAAGATTTTTCACTTAACGTTAGTACTAAGTTGGTCTACTTGGTGTTAAGATTGAGGTGTTTTGCCTTCTGCCTTATATATCTCACTTACTACTACATCTAAGGTTTTTCACTTGGCATTATACTTAAGGTGTTTCTCTTAGCATTAAACATTAGGTGTTCCACTTATCGTTAGGCTTTAGGTGTTATGGGTATTGCTAGAATTAAAATGTTTTGTTTGGCATTAATTTTGAGCTATTTTTTTAGCATTAAGTTTGAGATGTTTCATCAAGAATTATGTCTAAGGTAATTAAGGTGTTACATTTGATGTTAGTTTAACGTGTTCCATTTTTTGGAAATAAAAAATTAGTCTTTTAAAGAAAATTCAATAGAACTAAGGCTTAAAGTATTGACAAGTTTAGGCCCTCTTGAAATTAGACCTAAATAATGACTTAAGTTTATATATGTCAGGTCTAACAAAGGCCATTATTTTATATGGATTGAACTTCTAGCATATGTAATTTGTAACAACTTTCTCAGCTTGCTTAACAAAAGGATATCTAACTTGACAGTTACTATTATTGTGTCCAACCTTATATAATCCACAGCATAAT
Source organism: Erythroxylum domingense (assembly GCA_025594535.1). Classification (NCBI taxonomy): domain Eukaryota; kingdom Viridiplantae; phylum Streptophyta; class Magnoliopsida; order Malpighiales; family Erythroxylaceae; genus Erythroxylum; species Erythroxylum domingense. The sequence continues at coordinate 31,105,041 of JANQBM010000002.1, forward strand.
CCTTATCCTAGTTTTATTAGTGTACTCAAGTTATCAATTTTTTTACGTTGAAGCCTCTACCCAGCTACTAGTGTAATGACAATATCCACATTATATATAACTTATGGATTGATTATCCTTACCTACCTAATTATTGGTAATTATTTATGTTCATCTCTTTATTCAATTATATAAAGGCTTTTGAAAATTTTCTATTTAACATTCTCCAGCTATTGCATTTATCATCTACTTTGTTAAATAGTTTAGAACACTGTTGGAAGTTTAAACTTGTAACATTATAGGTAAGCCATAATGTGGCACTTCCTTAATAGATCCTTATATATCTCCCATAATTTATAAAGTGTCTCTTGTCATATTATAACTAGGAAAATGTCATTCCTTAACTTACTAGTCTTTTGAAAGGGAAACACTTAGATAAGAACTTCTCAGTTGGATAGTCTTATATGTCGATTGAAGTTATAAGTAATGACTTCAACTATTGCTTTTCTCAATCCATTAATGAAACTGGGAACAACCTCAAACCAATGGTATTGTTCATTTATATATGCTTATTTGATAATAATTATACACCTATATTTAACATGTTTTGCTTGATATTCTATAGTTTTGTTGTATATTTAGTATTTAATTTGCTTTAACTGCATTTTAAGGTCATAATTGACTTCATGCAATAAAAGGAGAAGAATTCAAATGAAATCATGGCATGGAACCAACATTTGAAGCAACTAAGGACCTACATGACCATGTACAGCGACTGTGTAAGTCTTTGTAAATATGTGAAGATTAAAGAATTTTACTTTCGATCGTGTGGAGTTACACACCCGTGCATGTTAATATTCATGGCCATATATGTTGCACGTGTACTAGAAATCCTAAATTTTACTATAAAATGATGTAAGTAGAGGCAAATAATAGAAAGCCAAATTTTAAAGAGTTTTTAGGTTGTGAGCAACATTCAAGGTGACAATTTTGATCAAAAGATGAGGAAAACATAAAGAATATGTCTAGAGATCCATTAGATAACAACATCCAATCTAAACTTATATAAAGATTTATTTAAAAAGAAAGGGAGATTTAGAATTATGAACTCTTTGTTTTCTAGTTTCTCTTCTAGTGGTTGTTACTAATTTTGTTTTCTATAAGTAACTAACGTGTTTAGTGTTTAGGTGTGATGGTAAAAATATGTTTTGATTTTTTATCTAATGAAATTGAATTGATTGATTTATTATTATTTAATTATAAATTTTATTCTTGTTCCAGTATATCTAGGATATTGGTGCATGATTTGATTTCATATGACTTAGATTCAGAAATCCTCTTATATGAATATATTTACCATAATTTGAAGAATTTGCATGTAAACTTAGAGATAGTTCAATATAAATCTTCTAGATTATGGTCAAACCTAATAATGGAATTTGTAAATCAATAAAGCAATCCTAGGGGTTTTAACTAGAAAGAGTTATATTAATCAACTAATGGATTAGTTGTTGATAGTCTTAAAGAGGACATTAACATAAGATAAGAATTACTATGATCCAATAATTGCATGATAAAGAGTTAATATTTAGTGATTCTTTAAGGTAATTCTTCACCTAAAACTTTATTTGATATTGATTTTTCTAAGTACTTTCAATTTTATTAAGTTAAAAGTTATTTCAATTCTTAGTTTATATGTTTAGTTTAATTTTTAATTAAAATCCAAAATCTAATTCTTAGGTAAGATAATAGAAAAAAGGTAACTATTAGTAATTACAGTCTTCATGGGATTGACTAGTACTTGCCTGTGCTAGCTATAATTACAACTTGCAATTGTGGTAAATTTTAAAATTTGAACTAATCCTTGTCAATCACTGGTTGCTCCATAACCTTAAACATGTAACACATCTCTGTAAAGTTGGCTATATTTTTGTTAGGATCTTTATCTTGCAACCTAGCAAACTACATAAATTGTTGCAACTTTTGGATTATGATTGACTTAATCTCAAAGTAGTTTACGTTAATTTCTAGTCTAGAGACATTATATTGCATCCTCATAAGTGATGGCTTTATGTACACCAGCATGGTTTTAGTCCTTTTCATATATGAAAGTGACACTTGAAATTAAAATAGACTAGGTATAGAAAACAAAAGAATTAAAAGTTAAATAAAGAATATCAAAAAAATAACTCTTAAGTTTTGTAGGCACTTATAACTTCCCCAACAATTGTTCTAAAAACTTATTACGATGATGTTTATTGTTAAAAGTTAAATTAAGTTTTCTTTGCAATGATATTATCATTTAAAATTTTAGGAAAGTGAACTTATCATTTTGTAGCAATATAATAGCAATTATAGTTTCAATCTCATAAAGAAGTAATAAATATTTAGTATGCCACCTATTATTACCTAAAGAATTAATAAAAGGATTGGTTTTGGTTATTGATTATTGATTATAAATCTATAAATAAATAGCCCTTAGAAATATAACAAAGAAAATAATTAAGAAAGAAATCAAACATAGATAAACATTTTAAAAAAAAAGAACTACCTAAGTCATCATCTTTGTGTTTATAATGAAATAAATTCATAAGGTTTATGAATCGGACTAGTGAAAATTTTTAAATTGATGAATTACTCTCTCTTAAGTTATGACTAACTATTTTCAAATTGATTAATTGTTATCTTTATATAATTAAAGCCCTTTTTTCGAAAAATTGTGACCTTAATACCAAAGGATTTAAATATAACCCTTTTTTAGCCTCCCATCTAACGTCTTTATATCCCATTATTTTTTCCATATTATTTTCTACCATTAAAGGAATGATTAACAAAAGCTTACCCTTTATTTAGCTTGTAACCCCACCTACAGCTAACCTTAACTTCTCATTATTACTAGAAGTTAGTAAGAGGATCTCTAGAGAAAAAGAATCTTAAAGGATCTTAAAAGTAATAAGAGTAGTCTTGCCTAGCAAAAAGGACTCAGGAGAAAGGGACATTCAAAGAATCTCTTGGAGTAAATTGGATACAAACCTTACTACCTTCAATACTCCATCTATGGAAATTCTCCAAAAGGGTGAAAAGAAATGGAGTGGATCTTTGATTAGATATTTCTTTGAGAAGAGGCTTGCTTTCCCATTTAGGATTAGAGAACATAATGGTTAATGAAGATGAATTTTTCATCTTCAAATTCTTATCTATAGATAAAGCTCATAAGGTCAAATATATAACACCTTGACACATCTAATTTCATCTTTTGTTCATCAAGAAATGGAGTCCTTAAGTGTCACTAAATAAATCCAAGCTAATAATTGTTCCTATTTAGGCCAATTTTCATATAGTCCCATTTCAATACTAGTTAGATGGGTCTTAGCTACATTAAAAGTTGTTATGCAAGCCTATGAACCTAAATGAAACAACCAAACTCAAAAAGATTGGTTATGATCAAATATGCATTAAAATTTATATTAATAAAAAAATCCCTAATTTTATACGGATAAAATTGAATGATAGATAAGATGGTTAAAGACTCAATAAAAATATAATATATATGGAAATTAATGGAAAAGGGTTAGACATCAATCTTGTTATCTAATAACAAGGAGTCCCTGACTAAGCCTAAAACTTTTAAACAATAAGAGGTTGTATGTATTCCTTAGATCATAGTTACATCTCAATCTAATGAGGATAATATCAAAATCCCCTAGCGTACTGGAACCTCTCAAACCAATCCCCCCATTGAGGAAAATAATGAAGTTACGCATATGGAGGTTGTACCATTAATGGAGCCAAAGTGTTCAAGGAAGATCCCCCTATCTTAGTTGGAAAAGGAAAAGGAATTGCAATGGACTCCAATGATGCTACAATGTGATAATCCTCTCCAGTTATATAGGTGGATATTCATGAGCCAAGCAACTCAAACAAATACAATCTAATGCACTAACCTACTAAAACATCTTCCTTATCCACTATGGTGAAAAGGATTAAGGAATTCACATCGATACTTAATGTTCTTGGTTCTAGCTTAAATAAATCTTGTAGGAAGTCTAGGAGAAAAAAATTCAAGTAAATCCTCTTTTTGATAGAATTAATTGTTTAGAATGTAAGAGGTTTGAACATCCTCAATAAGCAAATAGCTCTTAAAGTTCATTTAAACCTCAAGAGGCTTTATTACTGGTTTAGTGGAAACCAAAATAAAAAGGGACCAACTTCAGAAAAGACTTTGGTTTTTAAATAAGGAGTGGACAGGGTTTAATAACCATAATGCTCACTTTAATGCAAATTGTAGTCTTTTTGGACACCTTCATGATCCTCTTGAACAAACAGTCCTACTCAGACCAATCCTTAAATTGTGAATTTACTATAATTCATTCCTAATCTTCTTTATTAATCACTATTATATATGCCTCAAATTGGGAATTTCAAAGGAAATAGTTATCGAATGATTAGGTATCTTTAAGAACAAACTCTTCCACCACTTGGATCTTTGTAGATAACAACTATTTTCTTTCCTCAATAGAGGTGCATGAGAGCAAGAGATGATCCAACCTCAAAAACAAAAATGTATTCAAGTTAACAAATGATCTCAAGCTCACAGAATTGAAAAATACTACCAATCTTTTCATATAGAGTAAGGTCTCTAAAAGAAACTAGATCATTGCCTGGTGAACTTAGAAGGCTAAGCTAATTTTAGAAATTGCCTCACTTTAAACCACTCTCAAATCGATATTCAATCTAGAAATGCTTCTGGTAAGAGAGGATCTCCCTTTAGATTATTTAATTCTTAATTGAGTCATATTTACTTTGAGAAGTCAATATTAAAGACTAAACATTCAACCTAAAGGCTCTTAGGCATTCAAGTGTATAAAAAAGTTGGAAGAAATTATAGTAGAACATATATTACAATAGAAAAGCATAGTTGATCCTATGTGAAGGAGAAGAAGTTAGCCCTAGACTCACTTATCAAATGCTAAGAAAGCTTTATGCTCAATTCTAGTGATCCTAATCTCAAAAAGCTATAATGCATTGACTCAAAAAGATATGTTTCTTTTTTTTTTGAGATTTTAAATTCTCAATTAAAGCAAAAATATAGAATTATATGGCTAAAAGATGGAGATAAGAACATGAAATTCTACTAAAACTCTATTCAGTCAAAAAGAAATAGGAAAAAATAATTTCCTTATAAGATGTTGAAGGCAACACCATTTATAATCAAGAAGGACTTAAAGAGCTTGCTCCTTACAAGATGCTAAAGGCAACACCATTTATGATCAAGAAGGGCTTAAAGAGCTTGCTTATGTTCATTACAAAAAGCTTTTGGGTACTAAATATATTACCTCCCCTGAAAGAACTGAAAACTTTTCGTAAGGGCTTTTTTCCAAGCCACTAGTCTTTAGATATGAAAAAGGAGGTTATAAGAGATGAGATCAAAAATATTTTATTCTCTTTACACCTTGATAAGGCCGGTGGGCCTAATAGACTTAATGCCAAATTTTATCAAAACAAATGGGATATAACTAGTGGAATGGTGATAAAATCAATGTAGGAATTCTTTGATACTTGTAAATTGCTAACTGAAATAAACAAGACATACATTTCCTTAGCTCCAAAAAGGCCCCCAATACACGCTCACTGAATTATTACAAGCCCATAGTATGTCTTGATTTCATCCATAAAGTAATCTCAAAGATGTTAGCCAACAAAATGAGGAAGTACCTGATAAGTGTGAATTATATTATGTTTTTATAAGTGTTTTACTATGTTTTCAAGTGTTTATTAGGCTATTATTGTATGTATGCCTAGGCTTAGAATTATGTTTTTATTAATGTTTTTATGTATTCTAAGTGTTTGTTTGTTTTAGAACAAGACTTGGATCTTAATTTTATGTTTCATAAGGTGTTTGATTTATGGAAATTAGATAATTAAAAAACAATGAAGATTTGAAGCAAATAAGGGATACACGGTCATGTCTCTGACTATGTAAGTCTCTCAGCCTATACAAAATAATGAATTATGGAGATTTTGAGTTATACACGATCTAGTACATGATCGTGTATCTCCCAGACAACAATTCCAGCAAATTTCATTTTTAGTGCGTGAGTTGTTTTTATCTTTTAACATTTTTGGGTTATTTCTAGAACCAGATTAAGCGGAGAAACCCTAGAAAGAAAATTCGAGCAATCTAGATCAGGGCGTTAAACATATTTTTCAATTTTCCTTTTAGTTTCTTTCATTATCCTTGATATGTAATATGATTTTCATAATGTTTATCATGTGTATAGGTTTCTAAATCCCTATTAGAAATTATTATGGATTTATTTTTTGAATTTATTTCTTGTTGATTTCAATATGTATTAGATGTTTGTGATAATTATGCATGCTTATACTAGACAATAAATTGAGAGAATGAGTCACGAGTAATCATATTAGATTGTGAAACAAGAGTTGACAATTTAATAGTCCCACAATTATTAAATTAACAATCATTTAAAGAGAGATCAAGATAGATCTTGTTTGAGAACTTAATTATCTATTAGATAGCTTCAGATCAAATTGAAAACATTAGGGAAAGATTTATGAATTGAGAGGTTGCAAATCTTGAAATTTTGAATTCAATTAGGGTTAATTGATTAGATCTTGAGAGAAAGTAATCAATACCTAAGAAAATCTAGGATCAAACATATAAATTAAATCAACAAAACTAAAGGAACAAAATAGGGAAATAATAGTTCTTAAATATTAAATCTTGATTAATCTCCATTTTATTGGCAGCTCAATTATTTTATTGGTTACTTTTTTGTTTATTTATTTTTTTACTTTATGTTATTTATTTTTATTCAACTGAATTTTGGATTACCTTAGACAAAGTTAGGTTTAGATTGTTAGCTATTGCATAATCCTCATAGGAATGATACCTTTTGATACTACAAGATATTTTACATAGACTTACAGGTATTGAGAGCTTTATTATTAGATATAAAACTTAATTAACAGTACCTAATAGAATTGATCAGCCCATGTCAAGGTACTTTTATCCATAGAAGATGTATAGGAGACTACATCATACTAGCTCAAGAATTATTACATCATACTAGCTAAATAATTATTCAATAGTTACAATTCTAAACATTATATCTATTAAGAGCTATGCCTCAAAAATAGATTTTGCTAAAGCATTTGACTCACTTGGTTGGGATTTCATCATAAGTTCTTTAAATGCAATAGGCTTCCTAGATAGAATTTTTCAATGGATTTAATGATTCATGTCAACTGCGTCTTCTTTATTCTTATCAGTGGTGAGCCTTCCAAACTCTTCAAAGCTATAAGAGGCTTAAGGAAAGAAGACCAATTGTCTCCATTCTTATTCATAATTTCCATTGCTAATGATCTACTCTTATTATGTGGTGCCCACACTAGCATATTGAACCTTCTTATATCTTCTTAGAACTCAAGTTTGACTTTCAATCCCTCTAAAAGCTCCTTTTACTACTTAGTTGATACCATTTCTAATATAGCCTCTTGGCTAGCTCCATGGGTCTAAACCAACTTCCTTTTCCCTTTAAATACCTTGATGTTCCTATTACAATAAAGAAGCTCACATCAGTTAATTACTTTCCGCTATTAGAGTCCATCCATAAAAAGATACACAACTGGTGTAAGAGGTTTCTTGCTTATAATTGTAGGTTATAACTGGTGATCTCAATCGTTAGTAACTTATAAACATATTGGTACTCCCACTTAGGCTTACCCAAATAAACTTTGAAAGTTGTGGATAGAACCCTTAACAATTTTCTATAGAGTGGTACAAACAATGGAATAAAAATACACAAGGTTAAATGGCCTATAGTCTATCTACCTAACCAAGATGGCCTAG
>JANQBM010000002.1:31114682-31124884 GCA_025594535.1 Erythroxylum domingense
AGTCATTAAAATTCACAATTGCTACTTAATCAAGGAGATTTCAAGCATGAAGATGTTTAAACCCTTCGATTTGAAGTTCTAAAAAAAATTATTAAAGACTTAAATAATGGGATGGAACATGTCCACTAGGTACAAAAAAGGAAAGTTCCAAAAGAACTGGGGGCTGTAGGCCAAAAGGACGCCTAGTCATCCTTCCTCAATCATGATCGAAGACTTCCAGCGGCTATGATAACTTTCATATTTGGATTTCAACGGCTATTTGAAAGCTCCATCTATAGGCTTGAAGAATAAACAAACAATTGTGGATGAAGGTTTGCAAGTTTTTGAGTGACCTAAGTTCTAGAAAGAGATTGAAAACAGGTTTAGAAAATTAAACACTGCAAATCAGTGTCATTATCTTGAAAGTTGAAATCAAAATAAATTTGTACAAAAGAAAACCAGGCCACAGACAGCTTTATAACGCAGAATAAATCTAACTGTGAAATAGACTAGCAGAATTAGCTAATACAAAAGAGTAAGGAGGCTATTGTATTAGATTAGAACTCCACCTAAAAGCCATACTTGAGCTAGAGAGATTGGAAATTCCTCTGCAATAATTATTTGCCTAATCCAAGTGAGGGTATCATGACAATTCTTACAATCCCTTGGTTTCACCCATGAAATTTCTTCCGTTTCTTCCTTTCAAAATGCCGTTTCATTTATTATTTGTTCTTTACATTAGAATTGACGTTAATTGACACTAGCAATTAGAGATAACTAAACCCAAAAGTCAACTGTTCAAACTCGAGTTAACCGAGTCTCAAACCCAAAGTTTTTAAACCAAAGCCTAAGCCTGAACTCAGCCTAAGACCCGACCTTTATAGACAAAATGACATCGTTCTATTAAAACGTCATTTTGCATTTTTTTTTGTTTTAAAAAAATTGAGCCAAGTCAAGTTAGACTCGAGTTGTGACCAACTACTTCAAGCCTAAACAGGCCTAGGCCTAACTTATTGCCGTATAACAACATAGTAGTACTATATATTCATAAGTTGAATATAATGTTCATCAGCTTGTTTGAAGTTGAAAGCAAATCAAGTCATATAAGCTAGACACTGAAAGATTACTAGATTACAGATCTTAAGAGAAAGGTGCACGAATAAAAACTGAAAGGATGAGGATGCAATGGACTAGATATTAAGACACTAGTTCAATTCCAGTAACTTCCAAACAGTCAAGATTTTAAATAATAGACTTAGAAACAGGAAAATTTGAACAAGAAAGACCGGAAAATGAAGAAATATAAAATCGAAAAAAACTATCATTTTGTATACATTAATCTTGCATCCAACCCAAACAGCATTTGTAACTCAGTAACCTAAAGTGCAACGTTAAACCCTATTAATGGGTTACCCTTTGTCATGAAACTTTGATAGCTTTCCACCAAAACATGTGCACCTTTGAGATAAAGGTAAAAGCCCACCAAAGCATGTAGAAAATGTTCAAATTAAGTGAAAATCAGGTTACAAACAAAGACAACCGCACGAACCCAACCCCAAAAGAGTGAGCGCCAGCAATCACGGAAATTTACCCAAATTGCTGAAGTTCATGCAGCTTCAGCACACTTAATCAGAAAGAAGCATTTGTGAATCCTCACCATGGTTAGCTTTCAGTTATGAGCTTCAGCAGTTCATTAGCCTCTTTCAATCGTCTTTCTGTGTTTTCTCTCCCTGCCACAGCTCGGGGATTCCTGCACAAGGATAGAAATAATTTTTCCTCAGACATCTGCAGGTATGTGCTCATGTTTCACCATAACTCATTCCAATTTACCAGTGCTGTTGTTTACCTCTTCTCAGTGGCTGCCTTCCTCGTTAGTTCTTCTACAAGACTACGCAACCTCTTCAGCAGAGCAGGCGACTTGCGCATTGCATTAACACCTTCATATCTCAAACAAATTTTCTTCAGAATCTCTGAAGCAAGGAAATATCCTTCTTCCTTGTTCCTGGAAAGTAATTAGGAGACTCGGTTCAGGTGTGGTACAAAGGAAACTTATGCTTGGTTTCTCAATCTGTAAATATGACAAGGGAAAAAACCTTAGCAACTCCCAAAGAATAATTTCTACCGATCCATGCCCATTAATAAGCACGTCAGTTAAATGTGGATAGCAAGTGAGGTTCCGAATAGTGGAAAGTGCATGCTTTAGGACTTCCTGATCTGGTATGCTTCTGCTGACAGAACGGATCTGGTTCAGTAATTTGTCAATTGCTCCAGCATCCACAAGCTCCTCGCAACATTTCTTGGAATGTTGTGTGGCATGGTCTGTGAGGAGGTGTGATTATAATAGAGTCCACAACGATTCAGAATAGTTTTTATTCATCTAGCTCATTCTTCAAACTATATGACTGAAGCTTATTGCATATAGAACATGGTAGATACATCAAGATTTGGTTTTTAAACATAACACTTCAACAAATTGTTAACATTTTGTTGATAATAAACTCTTTTCGCATAGTTATAGAGTCCTAGCTGGTAGCAAAACATTTGTTTTAATCAGAGACTGTTGCTCACTGTTTTGTGAAACACATGACAAAAGACTATAAAATGAGTCTATTTTACTAAACGGCAAGCATCTCTGACGTAATTAAAGCATCATAGTAAAAGGAACTTATAGCACACAGAGCACGATACACTGCACCTCAAATATACCATAAGCATAATCCACTTTGTTTTGAGCGATTTATGGCCTTAATCTCCTAGCCATGCTTAATCAAGGATTCAGAACAAAGAGTTGATGACTTCCTCAAAGAAATAAGTGAACAATTGGTGAACAAAGTCTCTCAGAGGAAACAAATACTGCTGTTTGTAACAATATTTCCATAGAAATTTACACTAATAGGACAAGTGAAATCCCAAAATAAGGAGAATTTCTTACCTAAAGTTGCACAAATATGAAGAATTCCAGTAACCCTTTTCTTGCTCTGTAGTTCTGCAAGTGCCATCTTAAGTCTGTTAATAATACGCATGCTGTCATCCACATTTTTAGCAGAATTTTGCATTCTAGACCGTAAATCTAAAAGCTGCCCTCTTGACTCTTTCCGCACAAGGTAACCTCTCCAGTTTGACTGCATAAGTTACAATATGATAAACCATGAACAGATTAATTTGAGCTAAACTCACACAAGGACTTCAAGGATATAAACAGTTGAGGAAATGTCATCCAACTATGCATCAAAATGAACAAAATGAGTCAATAGCCTGGTAGGCTGAACAAGCTTTACACCCAACATAATGCAAAGATGAAAGAAGTTACAGACCTTTCCAAGAAAACAGTAGATTAAAGCAGATCTCATACATTATACTGCATTTACATTAGACATATACTAAAGGAAAACATATTCAGTGGTCAAGTATGTTGAACAGCTTTTGTAATGTTGTATAGAGATCTCAACAAAGGTAGTCCACTCTTGTCAAAACAAAGCATGGTACACGTCTGAATGAATGCTACTAAACATGATCATAGGACTTTGAGATCTGTTAATCTTACTTGAATGACAACAATAAGTTTCCTGTGCCTAATAGCCTTTTGCCTACCAAACCAACCTCGAACATGTGACTGTATAACAATTGTGAATTTTGCTCTGTGTTTCAGCTGTAAAATACTTCTCCACCACCACTGTAGCTTCAAAACCGAAGACAATATGGTTTTCAATTCAAATCTCTGACATAAATCAATTGAGCTTTCGAAGTTGGAGCATGAAGTGGCAGTTTCTTGAAAATGAGATGTCCCTAGAAATAGAGACAACATAGTTTGCTCATGTCAAGAGAACCATAATTGATTCAACTTCAGTAAAAAAAAGTTATCAAAGAAAAAAAGCAGGTGAATTAGAGTTCACAAAAAATATGGGCAAGATACCTAAGAGCTTATTTCGAGTAATTTGGCCCCGGACAAATTGCTTAACTCTAATCACATCACTTTTTTTACTACAAAGTGCATTCCAACTATTGAAACACCGAATAGCACTTTGAATCTTCACCACAGCTTCTTTTAGCAACAGAAAGCTCTTCCTTTTCAGCCAAGCACAACAGTATCTCTGCATTCATTGAAGTAAAATAATATTGGGAAAATTTTCACTTTAACCACATAAATGAGATAAAATGCCACCCCATGGAAATAGGTAGATAAAATTGGGATCACAATACAGCCTTCTCCAACGTCCCGTTTTGTCAAGATCAGGAGTAGTAATAGCCAATAATTCAGAAGAGAAAGAACAATGATAATTATTTGCATAGGTTGATTTCAACTTATCAAGTGATCATTAAACATAGTAGCAGTGATCGAACAACACCTAGAAGCAACTGCATGTTGTCCAATCAATGAACAGTAAGAATGTTGAGCAATCATTCGGTTTCAAGATTCAAAAATTTCATCCCTTAAATTACATTTTGCCTTGCCCATGTATAAAGAAGAGATAGGAATTGTCTAGAGAACCAAGGATGCTGAGAGAAATTGGCACATGTTAGATGTTTGGTTTATAATACTAAATAAACTACACACGATATGAAAGGTCAAAGACTTATCCTTAAACAATCAAAACCAGTTGAAAAATATTAGTCAAACGCAATCAACAATAAAGCACATAGTTAAAAAGATAATCATTTTGATATGCATCAACCTTTAATGATAAAAAACTCTCCTAAAAATATATTGCAATTAAAAGTAGGAAATATTTCACATGAAGATTCTCATAAAAATGAAAGGAGAAACTTTACTTGAAGTAATATAATGAGATGTCTACGCCTAGAAGTTTCTCTTCTTGTAATCCATCCACGTAGATGACATTGAATGATGATGGCTGATCTTGTAGCAAATCTTTGTTGTTCACAAGCCCTCCACCTCCTTAAACATCGGAAATAATTTTGGATTCTTGTTGTTGCTTGTTTCAGACATAAAAATTTCTTTCTCAACGACCAACCTCGATAATGATTCTGTATTTTGGTAGCAGCCAGATTCTGGTGATAGGAAGACCTGCTCAAAATAAAATATCTCCAATAAAGCTGAATTGCAATAGTTGCTTCTGTCTGTAGATTACGGAAACCATTAACACATGAATAAATTGTGTATTTGAGCAACATCATATTTGGACATTGCTAACCAGGCACAAAAAGATCTTTGAATAACAGTGGCTGCATTGGCAGTATCAGGAATTGTTGCATTATGATTTATATTGCTTGCTTTCCATCTCCTTTGACCCATCCAAATCCTTGCTGCTTTCTGAATGAGCACGGCTGATCTTCTTAACTTAACAAAGTTATGCCTTTCAACAATATAGTTGCCACATTGCTCAGCAATTTCAGACTGTTTGAACCTTTCTGGATGATGGAAAAATAAACCAAACAAGTGAACAAGGAGAACTGCTAATAGAACTATATATATTAGAAATTATACTTTCTGAGAATGATAATTAAGTGAAGGCATGAAAGTCTATCAATGACCCACTGATTCCAATCTCGCTACAAGTTTCTATGATAATTGAGTCAAACACATAAGCTATAAAGTAGCGACAAATAACAATTAATAAGAGCTTGAAGATTGTATGAATAACTGTAAAGTTGCAACATCTAGAGAAATAATTTCCATCAGTCAGGAGCTCAGATGTTGACAAAACAAAATAAGACAGCTGTACTCTAACCAAGTTCTTAAGCCTTATCAACCAAAGATGAGTGTTTGAAGGTTTTCACGAATAAACCAGCAAACTTAAAGATATAGATCTTTCTCCAAGAAAGTTTAACAATAAAGCTAGAGTGAGTAACCTTTTTGTATGTTGGTGCTGAGATTTTCAGTTGAGTTGTTCCTGGAAGTAGTAATAGCAGGTTTCTCAATGAGTTGGTTATTTCGCTCAGCCATATCTTGCCACCAAGCCTTTATGGCCTTGAACTTTCCAGCAGCATCTGCATCAATGGGGAAAAGTAGAATGCAAAACTTTTTGCTTTGAATATTTTCAATCATTTTTCTTACTGTGGAAACAGTTTATTCAACAAAGGAAAGGACAGTCAAACTTCATCAGTGTGCTTACTTTTCCACATAATTGGAGCAGAAACAATATAAGCAAATTTAACAAGAATATCAAATGATTTGACCAAGGGACACAACCCTCATGACTGTCAGTAGATGAATCAGAGTAAAACAATTTCTTTGCTAGAAAACCTGAATGCCACATCGAAACCATAATTACAGGAAAGCAGACATAAATCCACAGTCCTCACTTGTATTATCCATCTGCTTTTTATGAGTAGACCCATTCATTTGGAACACATTTAGAAAAATAAAGTATAGAAGCAGGGCAAAATACCTTCTGTATTGTCTCCCTTTGTTTCTTCTTGGCCTAATAGAGCTTTTGAACACACAAAATACCTTCCAATGTAATGTCTCCTTTCTGGACTTTGACAGTCACAACCCAATACTTTATGAAAATTCAGTTGATCCTAAGCAGAAGAAAGGTGGATGTAATTATTTCTGACATCGGGTATCAAAAACCAAAGCAGCATAACAGTCTAAGCATTACCATTGCTTTCTTCTCAGTCAGTTTTGATGAGAGAAAAACCAGTAGAATTAGAACAATCTGTTCACAGACTGCACCACTATGTTCAAGCATGTCACTGATTTGCAGAACCTGCAAATGCAACAAATTGAACAATGTATGACCTATTAAATAGCCAATGAGACAATTTTTTGCTCACAGAAAATGCCATCACAACACATTATAACAGATCCCCTTCTAATTCTTGTCTATGAAACAAATGCATTTCGGTCTAACTAAACTTATCAATCTTTTCTCTCTACATGAAGTTGACATGCCTTAAGCACATAGCAATCAGTCAGAAGATATAGTCAACCATTGCAAGAGTACAAAGTCTCTAAAATTTCGAACTCTTACCTCTGGAAAATTCCCCAACAATCTAGTCAGTTTTTGTGATAAAATGAAAGTGTAGAATGCATCAAAATAATCATCAGCCGACACAAAGGACTCTACAACACTACTTTCAGGAGTATCCTGTAAAAAATGGAGAAGATAAAACCAATATGGAACAAAGCATAGTAATAAAAGTAGCTGCAAACACAAGAGGCTGGGTTGCCAAAATATGGCACCTTGCGAGAATGAGAACAGCAAAGTTTCTTTAGAAAGTAATAGTCAAGCAAACACCATATGGCTTTCCCATCAACTAACGATGAAAATCCATCAATCTTGTAATTATATTTTTCACAGATTGCCTGCAAAATAATTAGAATGGTTGGAAACATATAAAATTACTGCAGAGAGAGAGATAGATAAAAGGGCAGAGGAAGAGAGATGGAGGTAAAAAAGACAGAAATATACCGCGTTCTTTAACCCAGTTACTGTACCTGGATCCATTTCAGAAGCAATTCCAAAGGAGAGGAACAAAAACATTCAACATTCAAAACTTCCTGTAAAATGGCAAATAATGATCCTCAACCTTTTCGTTTCTGAGAAGGATAGAGTATTCTTAACTACCAAAAAGGACACTTTTTTAGTGGATTACATAAACTAGAAGAAATCAACCAATACGAACCATACCACATAAGTTCCCTGAACTTTTAAGACTTCCTCAACTAAGTTTGTTTTGTTGATCAAAAGTGGCACCTACAGAAGTTAATGATAAGAAAAGGTTACCCTTATAACTTCTGCTAATGCAAATTTTTACAATTTGCAACAATTTAGGTAGAGACAAACCTGCAAGTGAAGAAACATGTTCCAGAGCAAGGAAAGGGTTAATTCCTTGTCTCCATTAGCAATATCATCCTCTGTAACCATCATTCCATCCTCATCATGCAACTTTACTCCAGCATGTTTTAAATACTGCAGGGCAAGGCCACAGTTCGCTAATTTTTTCTTACGAGTATCTGAAGGAACAACCATTTTCTGCCACAGGACGAGTTCAGCATGTCAAAAATTAAAAGAGTAGGACTAAACACACTGTCTGTGGTGCTCAAGCTTTTCAACTTGGGATATGAATTTAACTTGAGGAAGATTTATAATTTACCAGAACATTATTTTTTATATCCTTGAAAATTACCTTTTTTGGGTTAAACAAACAACAAAAGGTTGCTTAAATGAGAACATCATATTCACAATCTTTAAAATATGATATTATATACGTCCTACAGGTAATCTATTCTCGCAATTATCAGTTAAAAGAGAACAGGCCATTATGCGGTAAAATCCTATTCTAAAATGTTTTACACATGAAAGTATAATTGTAAATTATATTAACAACAGAAAGGAAATAAAGAGCCAAAAGAGGATAATAAAACTCACTGTAAGAATGGATGAGTCATTTTGCAAAAGGTGAATGGCTCTACAAAGACGTATTCCATCTTGGAGGTCAAGAAACAAATCTGTAACGCTGAAGTCATACTCTAGAAGGGAACACTACAAATACAACTTCTGTTCGTAAATCGACTGATACAAAGTTATATTAGGAACATAAAGTCAACTTCAAGTTTTGCGGAGTTATTCCTGTATAGAGTAATCTAAATGGTTTAATGCATTCCTGGACCATATTACTTGAAGAGCACAAATATGTGGAGTAGGTAAGTCTATAACCAAATGGACTGAACCACGTACCTGCGCATAAGATACTTTGTAACCTACAATCACTAGATGCGCAAGAAGATTACCTTCTCCATGCATTACATCCGATGAAAGAAAATCTAGTTTCATATCAAGCAAAGACATTATAACCTACAGTGAGCATAATCGATCACAATTGTCAATCCTGAAAATAGAAGCGATATAAACAATTACCATTAATTACTTGACGACTAGACTTGATACAAGATTGCACCACAAACAAAAGTGGAGAACCCCCATCAATTCCATCAATACCATACTTGAGAGGAAGAGTGCTTTGAGATTTAGCTCTATCAAGTATAAGGACCAACAGCAAAAATCTTTTTAAAATAATATTCCCCAAATTTTCATAGTAACCAGGTCTGTATAACCCATCAACCATCTTGTTATAGGCATAAGCTTTAGCCAACCCAGTGTGTGAGAAGAACTGCTTCTCAATTACCATCTTCAAGAAGGCAAGTTCTTTATCCGAATTAACTTCTCCATCTGGCAACAAGGAACAACCACCAAAAATGATGTGCAATCCAATACGAAGCCAAATGGGGTTGTAGCACATTAAAATCCCCACAGCCTTCTCCTTTATACCAAGATCTGTGATTATGGGGCAATGTGTCTTCATTTTCAACCTTCCTTCATCAATACTCTGAACATTACATAACACTATATTAATGGAACATTATCAATAACAACTCTTTCAAAGTGTCCAATTACCAATCATAACCGCAATGTTATATTCAATCCACGAGTAGTCGAAAAGAAACTGCACCTTAAGGACCCGAGACATGATATCAAATATCTCCTTGCAACTACCCAAGCTCAAGTAAACCTGCAATCTCTGCATCAAATCATCCAAGCTGCACACATCCTTGAGCAAATTATTCAGTACACCATGCTGCTTCGCATTCAAGAAACTTCCTTCGAGCTTACTCTCCACATCATGGCCACCAAGCCAGTCGGAATCTCTCGGCCTTTTTGGACACCGCCACATAGCATCAACTTCAACAGTGCCGCTACAAAGTCCACCCTCCCTCTTCCCCAAACCAGAAGGAGCCACCTTTGGGTCTTCATTCATAATCACCGCACAGCCACACGATTTAGGGCTTTGGAAGAGGAAATTGAGCCAAGTAGTAAGGGATTTGGAGAGCGACTTAAGAGACTTCTCCTTCTGAATCTGAACCTTACGAGACGACAGTGACTGCTCGAGCTCGAAGGCCTTGAGTCGGCGGCTGGTGTCAGTCTTGTGCTTGGACAAGCGATGGTGGTGGCGGGGTAAGGAAGAAGAGGAGCGAGGCGTTTCCTTGGAGGCGGTGAAGAAGTGCTGGCGACAAGGAGATGTGAAGACAGAGGATCGGGGAGGACGTTTGGGGGTTTTGAAGTTGGAAATGTCCTTTAAGAGCGAAGAAGACAGCGGACAAGTGGGTTCGCCACCGCCCATGGCGGAGAAGGAAATGGGAGGGAAGGAAGTTTTCAAATTTTCAAACGGGGAATAGAGCGATATGATGTAGAAGATGGCGATTATGTGCATATAAGACAGAAAAATGTGGGCCTCAATTATCAATTATGCATTTCAAA
>JANQBM010000002.1:31216892-31229583 GCA_025594535.1 Erythroxylum domingense
CATATCACATACACTGAAAAATCACTAACACTTTTATTAGCCACTTGGGCCCATTTCAATTTCACAATACAATTTTTATATGCACCTATCACTGTTCACAGATGCATGAGCATGAGATGTGTTGATTTACCACACTCGGACCCGTTTCTCTGGTCCGACCCGTTCTCTGGAAACGGGATGTTACATCAAAACATATCACAACAATCTATAATTGTTCATATTATAGAGTAATCCAAACATTATGTCTCAAAACAAAATATGATTCATCAATACAGAACATTCTTTCATCAGAACAAAACATATAAGTATTTCAGAACAAAATACCAATACATCAGAACAGAACATAAAAATATCAGAACTTAGTTTGCATCAGAATTGAACAAAAAACTGAATATATATCAAAACACAAACATAATAGCCTGCGAATCCTTTTTACAAAAGTGGATAACGGGACCAAAACAGAAGATACCTATAATTGGTATCACAGAATAGGAGAGACTTATATCTCAATAACAAAAGACATCGAGTGTCAATATCAGGAGACATCTTAGTGTCACAGGAGCAGCTACAGACCCTTTTAGGCATGCCTAATTACCCACGACTAGGACTTTACAGTTTTAAAACAATCCATTTCAGATTTCACAATAATAAGCAAATAATGTAGTATATAACGTATGTCTTTAGTACATTTTTCTCAAATTGAACATATTACTCTCTTTTGATTAAACTCAATATGCCTTATAAACATAAGCATTTGCATCAATATATCAATGAAACATTAAGTCATTACACATTACATAACATCATAGAAATTCCTAATTTACAAACATCCATATCCAATTCATATCACATAAAACCCTTGGAACATATTTGTATTCTTAAGAATACATTCATCTTGAAAAAAAATATCATACATTTTAACATTAGACACATTATTAAATAATCACACATTCTTTAAGTTATTACCTCAATTAATAGTCCATAACTAGATTCACTTCTACTCAATTAATCTGACATCATCTAGGTTTTCTAAATTACAGTGATACCCAAAAGCATTTTGGAAGAAATTTAGTGGCATTTGGGTAACGAAAAAAATAAAATTCATGTTTAGGTTAAAGATGGGTGTGATGCACAGCTGTACCCAATTTCCAACTTTTCTCAGGACAAGTTTTTGGGTCAGTTTTGTATGGCCATTCTGACATAGAAACTGAGGTTTCTAGGCAATATGTTCTTCTAATCAAATGTTCTTCTATGTATTACATTTCTAACGAAATAAAGTTAATGTAATGTGGTTCATTATTCCTAGATTTATACCTAAAATACTACAAACTGTTTTCAAATAGGGACAACAATCAGTACTCAACTTTAAGCCAAATTTCATAATCGTTAGAGACATAAATAAATTTATATTCCGTAATGAAAATTATATACATATGTATTTAGTTTAATCTAGAATTAAAATCATCCTATTTGGACATCTACAGGTCAAGATATGGGCAAAATACTGATATCTGTTCAGTGAAACTACTACAATAAACTCACTTCAGTCTTATTATGCAAAAGTAATGCCAAAGACACATGCAAATTAACCAGCAACGTCCCATTTTCATCTAAGATACTTCTCCTGAAAAATTCCCTCATGTTACACTCAAAAACCCAATTCAAAAATCAATCATTACACAACACATAACTTACTATCTTACATACATTAAAACCGAAACAACATTAGCCAAACTAGAATTATTTTTCTAGCACCCAATTATCAACATCATAACACGTACTTCATGCCAATTGAATTATCATAAAACCTATATTAATACATGCTATAAAGTTTAGAATTACCTTACCTATTTAACTTCAAATTTAACTCCAAAGAACCAGCTAATCAACACCACCTCAAGGTGATTTTTGGACAACAATATGGAGACCACTTTGAACTGGTTTCTTGGCTATTTTGTGTCGGGTTAAAGTATGATGTTCGTTCAACAAATTGGCTAGGATTAAGACTACAATGTAGAGAGAAAAGAAGAACAAATTGATGGAGAAGCAAAAGGTAAGATAGCATAAACTTGCTGCTGGAATTTCCCTCTTTAATTGTTAGGTGTCACCCTTTTTATCTAGCCATATATGTTAAGGCATGTAAAGCCATTTACGTACTTCACAAACTGCCACTAATCCATTTAAAATCCTTCCATTTGCTACCAATTGATTAGTCCATATGTCTCCAAAATTATTCCACTTGTTACATAATAATTGGTCCATTTGGCACTTATTTAACTATGCCAAATATCACTCAGTTATACACTTAATAACCCTAATTTTTCATGTATCAAATTATTCTACCACTTAACATTTTCCTATTCCATATGTCCATTTTAATACCTCAATTCTCTAATGGTAACAATTACTTCCAAGTTTCTAAGTATGATCCATTAACTAAAATTCAAGACATATGCAATTTACAATCATATCATAATTTTAACACATATCACATATACTTTCATCAACATGTAACATTTCCACTAAGGTGTAATTTGGGGCCTTACAATTCTCTCCCCTTTAAAAGAATTTTGTCCCAAGTTGATAGGAAGGGCTGAGGGTATTGAGTTTTCATGGTTAATTCTAGCTCCCAAGTTGCTTCCTCGAGTCTATGGTGCTGCTAGAGTACTTTAACCAGAGGTATTTGCTTATTTCTAAATTGTTAGACTTTTCTAGATAAAATAGACACAGGTCATTCTTCATAAGTCAAATCTAGTTGTACTTGAATTTCTTGCACATAAATCTTATGTGTATCATCAGATCGATATTTTTTTAACATGGAAACATGAAACACATTATGCAACTTGGCTAATTCTTCAAGAAGAGCTAATAAATAAGCTATCGGTATGACTCTCTTAGGAATCTCATAAGTACCAATATAACGTGGGTTGAGCTTACCTTTCTTCCCAAACTAAAGTATGTGTTTCTATGGTGATACTTTTAGTAATACCTTATCACCTACCTTATACCCAATATCTTTTCTTTTTAAATCAATATAAGACTTCTGCCTATCACTAGTAGCTTTCAATCTTTGTTACATAACTTAAACTTTCTTTTCAGTATCTTTCACGATATTAAGCCAAATCATCTTATTTTCACTTAATTCAGCCCAATATGCTGGAGTTTTACACCTCCTGCCATATAGGGCTTCATAAGGTGTCATGCCAATACTAGTCTGATAACTGTTGTTGTAAGCAAACTCCGTAAAAGAAAGATAATTATCCCAACTTCTTGGGAATTCTAACACAAAACCCTAAAACATATCTTCTAATATTTGAATAACTCGTTCCAATTGTCCATCTGTCTGGGATCGAAAGTGGTACTGAACTTGACTTCAGTATCTGTCTGGGATGGAAAGTGGTACTGAACTTGACTTCAGTACCCAAAGCCTTTTGCAAACTTTTCTAGAATCTCTAAGTAAATCAAGGATCACGATCAGAAATAATAGATAGTGCTAGCCAATACAACCTCGCTATCTTATTCACATATAGGCCGACAAGCCTATCCAATGAATAATCAAGACGAATAGGCAGAAAGTGAGCAGACTTGGTGAACTTATCAATAATCACCCATGCTTCCTTTGAGTGAGAGGAAGTCCAATGACAAAATCCATAGTAATATTATCCCATTTCTATTGAGGAAAAAAAATAGGATGTAACAAACCAGATGGAACTTGGTTCTTAGCTTTAACCTGCTGACATGTCAAACATTTAGATACATAACTTACTACATCACGTTTCATACTGACCACTAGTAATGATGCTTCAGATCTTGATACATCTTATTTCCACCAGGATGCATTATAAAGATAATATTGTGGGCTTCAAACAATAACTTTCTCTTTAATTCATCACTAGATGGCACACACAATTGATCTTTATAACATAGATCACCATCTGCTTTCACAAAAAAGTTTGGTCATTTGCCTTCCTGAGTTGCCAAAATAAGTTGGTGCAACTTATCATCAACTTTTTGAGCATCACAAATTTCTTGCCTTAAAGTAGGCCTAGTTTTCAACTGAGCTATCAAAGCCTTATTAGATATAAATCTCCTTGTACTCTGCTGCATTGATAATGTTGAAATAGACTTCTGACTCAAGGCATCAGTCACAAAATTAGCCTTATCTAGATGGTATTCCATAATGCAATCATAATCTTTAAACAGTTCCAACTAATGTCGTTGTCTCAGATTAAGTTCCTTCTAAGTAAGAAGGTACTTTAAACTTTTATAATCAGTAAAAATCCTACACTTTTCATCATACAAGTAGTGCCACCATATTATTAAAGCAAACACTACCGCTGCAAGTTCAAGATCATATGTAGGGTAGTTTTGTTCATGAGGCTTCAGTTTCCTAGAGGTATATGCAGCTACCTTTCTATCCTGCATCAAAACACAACCCAAACAATTTCTAGATGCATCACTAAACATAACATATTCCTTACTAAAAGTTGGTTGAGTCAATATAGGAGCTTCAGTAAGCATTCTTTTTAGTTGATCAAAACTAGTTTGACATCTAGCAGATCATTCATACTTCACTCCATTTTAAGCAGTTTAGTCAAAGGGGATGCTATCACTAAGAATCCCTTCACAAACTGACGATAGTAACCAACCAAACCTAAAAAACTTCTCATTGCTGTCACACTCTATGGTGGCTTCAAATTAACAATTGCTTCAATCTTACTATGATCAACTCTAATCCCTTGAGAAGAAACAACATGGCCTATAAAAGATACCTCCTAAAGCCAAAAATCACACGTACTCAGCTTAGCATACAACAGCTTTTCCCATAGGGTTTGTAACACAACCAGTAGATGCTCAACATGATCATGTTTATTTTTGGAATAGACCAGGATATCATCTATAAATACCACTACAAATTGGCCTAAATAGGGCCTAAACACTTTATTCATCAGATCCATGAATGTAGCTGGAGCATTAGTTAACCCAAATGGCATTACCAAGAATTCATAATGTCCATAACAGGTCCTGAATGCAATCTTCGGAACATCCACATCCTTTACCCGAAGTTGATAGTATCCTGATCGCAGATCTATCTTTGAAAATACTCTTCCATCTTCCAATTAATCCAATAGATCTTCTATCCTTGGCAACGGATCCTTATTCTTCACGGTGACTCTGTTCAGTTGCCTATGATCAATGCACATCCAGAGAGTACCATCTTTCTTCTTAACAAACAAAACCAGTGTTCCAACTCCCCAGGATGAGACACTGGGTCGAATGAACCCTTTATCTGTTAGTTCTTGCAACTGAACCTTCAACTCCTTCAATTCAGTAGGAGCCATCCTGTGTGGTGCTCTGGATATAGCAGCAGTGTTAGGCATACCTTTAATAGACAACTCTACTTCCCTTTCAAGAGGAAGTCCGGGAAACTCTTTAGGAAACACATCTAGAAATTCACTTACCACTGGAATGTCTTGCAGTTTAACACTCTCTTTTTTAGAATTAATCACAAAAGCTGGATAAGCTTCACACCCTTAGAACTTCCGAGCTTACATAGCATATACCACATTAGCTAGAGAACCAGTGCAGATGCCATGCATTACTATTTCATATTGATCAAGTTTCCTAAGCACAACTATCTTAGCACTACAGTCAACCACTGCCTGATGCTTGGATAACCAATTCATACCCAAAATCAAATCAAATTCATAAAAAGGCAATCTAATTAGATCTGCTGCATAATCACTTCCTTGGATCATAATAGGATAGTTTCTATAAATTTGATTAACCAACACACTACTTCCCAGAGGACTGGTTACATGAATATCATACTCTAACTGATCTACAAACATCACTTTATCAAAAATTTCTCTAACACAAATATAAAAATAAGTGGATCCAGGATTAATCAAAGCATGCATTTCAGAATTAAAGAGAAAAAAAACCCGTAATGACTTTAAGTGCATCCTGATCCTCACGAGCTTTCAAAGCACAAGATCAAGCTGTAGCAGATGGCACAGCAGGTTAATCAATAGTTTCTGATATAGTACCTATATTAGGTTTACTCTGTCCAAATCCTCCATGACCTTTATGACATCCTCTATTTCTAGCAAATGTATAAGAAACCTCTCTACTAGCTTGTGCTGTCTGAGGTTGTCTCATAGGATAAGTGGCTATCAAATGCTCAGTGCTACCACATCGATAACATGTACTCGTAGCTCTTCGACAAGTACCCCAATGATGTTTGGTGCAATGATGGCACTCTGAAGCACCAGAACCTCGGCCCACAGAAGAACCCCTACTGAATCAGCAGATAAGGGAAAGTCCTGTCTCTTTCCCCTAGCTATAGATCTTTGAGTAAATTCTTGAGTAGTGGAGGCACCTTCACGACTTCTCTTATTCGAGGACTGACCTCCTCTAATAAAACCTCTTCATTGACCCCCTTTCTCTCATAACCATCTCATACTTTTCTATCTTCATGGCAACTTGTACCAGCTGATAGTAATTCAGTTACTACAAAAGAGTAATTGGTGCCAGATGTTCCTTATTCGAATCATTTAAACCATCTTCAAACTGATAACACTGAAACTAATAAGTAAGTATGGGTTCAGGTGCATACTTGCTGAGTCAATTAAATTCTCTATCGTTCTCATCAACAGATAGGTTTCTCTACTTCAGGTTCAGAAACTGCTTCCATTTCTCCTTTCTATAGGCTTCTGGCACATACTTGGCTTTAAGCTCTTGGAAAAAGAATTCCCAAGTCAGAAACTCCAGTAATTGAGGATTTCTCAACACAAACTTCTATCATTCATAGGTTGCTCTATGAAGAAGGGAGACAACACAGTGCACCATCCATTCAGGTAGGCAATTAATTTCATCTAACTCCCTCTTCACTTTCCTAACTAAAATTTGGCCTTTTTAGACTCCTCCAAAGATGTTTTAGTAAATTCCTCAACTCTATACTTCCGTAATTGGTCAATCAGCTTTAACTATGATCATACGATGTAATAACATCATCGTCTTACGATAGCTTAAGCAAAGCCTCCTCTTAAGTTGGAGGTGGAGGAGGTGGCACTTCAACTTCACCTTGATTGGCCCCAAAAGGTTCCGATATAGATGGACAAGATTGATTAGGATTATTACTCTCTGCAACCTTGTCAACGTCTTCATGAGATCTTTCCATAATCAAATCTAAAACTAAAATATTAGACAACCCACATTAGGCCAAACACAACTCTTATGTCCAAGTATAAGCAATAGTTAAGCACTGGTTAAACCAAAATCGCCTAAACCATGCTTTGATACCAAATAATGTAACACCCACATACCCCCTAGACAGGATATGCAAATGCCACACAAAACAGAACTAAAACATACCAAACATTTTAAAGCACTTCCAAAATTCAAGCAAACATACATTATATATCATTATATGTGATTTTATAAATAGAACATATCATACATACTGTGCTTATCATAATACATGCCATAAATTTAAAAACCAACCTATATCAAGGTTATTACAAACCATTTACATCAAAATATAATATGTCTTATTACATTTATTACAACTCAAACAAAATAACTTCCAAGCATATCAAGTCTTGCAATAGCCACTGCAGATGTCTTTATCCTAGTCCTTAAATCTTCTTATCAGAACCTATACAGAGACAAAACCATCGTGCTAAGTATAACGCTTGGTGGGGAATAACTAAACATAATGCATAATGTCGACTGTTTCTAATAGTTGTCTAACATTCATATATACAAATTCAAAACATATCATAATAATCTTTAATTATTCATATTACCGAGTAATCCAAACATTATATCTCAAAACAAAATATGATTCATCAATACAGAACATTCTTGC
This sequence comes from Erythroxylum domingense, assembly GCA_025594535.1. Lineage (NCBI taxonomy): Eukaryota > Viridiplantae > Streptophyta > Magnoliopsida > Malpighiales > Erythroxylaceae > Erythroxylum > Erythroxylum domingense. Next base: position 31,224,766 of record JANQBM010000002.1, read on the forward strand.
ATTAACACAAAACATATAAGTATTTCAAAACAAAATACCATTGAATTAGAATAGAACATAAAAGTATCAAAACTTAGCTTGCATCAGAACTAAGCAAAGAACTGAATATATCAAAACATAAATAGAATAGCCTGCTAATCCTTTTACCGAAGTGGGTAACGGGACCACAACAAAAGATACCTATGATTGGTATCACAGAATAGGAGAGACTTATGTCTTAGTAACAGAAGACATCGAGTGTCAATATCAGGAGACACCTTAGTGCCACAGGATCAGCTGCAGACCCTTCTAGGCATACCTATTTACCCACAACTAAGACTTAATATTTTTAAAACAATCCATTTTAGATTTCATAATCACAAGCAAGTAATATAGTATATAACGTATGTATTTATTACATTTTTCTGAAATTGAACATATTCACTCTCTTTTAATTAAACTCAATATGCCTTATAAACATAAGCATTTGCATAAATATATAAATGAAATATTAAGTCATTACACATTACATAACATCATAGAAATTCCCAATTTACAAACATCCATATCCAATTCACATCATAAAAACCCTTGGAACACATTTTTATTCTTAAGAACACATTCATCTTGAACAAAAATACCATACATTTTAACATTAGACACATTATTAAATAATCTCACATTCCTTAAGTTATTACCTCAATTAATAGTCCATAACTATATTAACTTCTACTCAATTAATCTAACATCATCTAGGTTTGGTAAATTACAGTGATACCCGAAAGAGTTTTGAAGGAGATTCAGTAGCACTTGGGTAAGGAAAAAAAATAAAATTCATGTTTAGGCTAAAGATGGGTGTGATGCACGATTGTACCCAATTTTTGGTTTTTCTCAGGACAAGTTTTTGGGTCAGTTTTGTATGGTCATTCTGACATAGAAACTGAGGTTTCTAGGTAATATGCTAAATAGATATTCCTCTATATCTTAAGTTTCTAACGAAATAATGTTAATGCAATTTGGTTCATTATTCCTAGAGTTATACCCAAAATATTACAGACTATTCTCAAATAGGGACAGCAACCAGTATTCAACTTCAAGCTAAATTTCAGAACCTTTACAGACAGAAATAAAATTATATTCCTTTATAAAAATTATAGACATATGTATGTACTTTTAATCTAAAACTAAAATCATCCCATTTGGATATCTACAGATCAAGATATAGGTAACTAATGTCTATTCAGTGGAACTACTACAATAAACTCACTTCAGCTTATTATGTAAAAATAACGCCAAATCTACAGGCAAATTAACCAACAACGTCCTATTTTCATCTAGGATACTTCTCTTAAAAAAATTTCTCATGTTACACTCAAAATCCCACTTAAAAAATTAATCATTATACAACAAATAACTTACTATCTTACATTTATTAAAATCAAGATAGCATTTGCAAAACCAGAATTATTTTTCCAGCACCCAATTATCAACATCATAACACATACTTCATGCCAATTCAATTATCATAAAACGTGTGTTAATACATGTTATCAGGTTTCGAATTCCCTTACATAATTAACTTCAAATTCAACTCCAAAGAACCAATTAATTAACACCACCACATGGTGATTTTTAGACAGCAATATAGAGACCATTTTGAACTGGTTTCTTGGCTGTTTTTGTGTATGTTTAAAGTATGATTTTCATGCAACAAATTGGCTAAGATTAAGACTACAATGTAGAGAGAAAAGAAGAAAAAATTCAATAGAGAAGAAAAAGGAAAGACAGCAGAAACTTGCTGCTAGAATTTCCCTCTCAATATGCTAGGTGTCACCCTTTTTATCTAGCAATATGTCTTAAGGCATGTAATGCCTTTTGCCTACTTCACAAGCTACCAATAATCCACTTAAAATGCCACCATTTGTCATTAATTGATTAGTCTATATGTCTCTAAATAATTATTCTACTTGTCAAATAATAATTGGTCTATTTGGCACTTATCTAACTATGTCAAATGTCACTCAATTATATGCTTAATAACTATAATTTTTCATGTATCAAATTATTCTACCACTTGAAATTTTCCTATTCCAAATGTCCATTTTAATACCTCAATTCTCTAATGGTAATAATTAATTCGAAGTTATTAAGTATAATCTGTTAACCGAAATTTAAGACATATGCAATTTACAATTATATCATAATTTTAACACCTATCACATATACTTTCATGAATATGTAATGTTTCAACTAAGTTATAATTTGGGGCCTTACAGATGGTAAGTTAGGACAATCAGTTAACTCATTGCAAAATTTTTCCAGACATCAATCACATTTTAAGCAAAATAGTAATCATTTTGGCCCATTTCATATGTAAACACCTCTCAAGCAAATTAATATTCAATTTAGACCATTTCATTTACAAAACATTTCTAGTTATAAATGTCATTGCATTATAGAATTCACATATACATTGTACAGTAGTTGTACAGTATTTGTGGAATACAATCCTTAATACAAAATGACTAAATACATATGTAGGTAGGAATTGATCTCGACCACTAACTCGTGCCCAATTACAGTGGCTATACTCCTATTAGTCTAATTGGATATCCCCTGAACCCGAAAGACCACGTTGCAATTTTGATGAGTTTTGTGAACTCAGTGAGTAAACCATCTTCGATGTGCTCACTCATATCAAACACAGAAAAATTCACAATTTACATTTCATCATATTTCAACAACTACCATTTTGTACATTATCTCACATTTCTATTTCAAGACAGTCTATACGATTTATTTCAATCAATCATATAACACATACCAAATTATATATGCAATTGCTTATGTACGCTTTCATTATTAATTGTTATGATCGAGTGCCTTTTTAACTATCCCATATCTATTGTGGATATTGAGCTCATTGATAATTGTCCCGTATCTGTAGGGGATACCGGGCTCATCTTACATATTGAGTTTGTAGCTCTTATACACCTTTCTGAGCTTTAAGCTCTTTTTATTTTGGTCACTTCAGTCATGACTTCCTTTATCTAATCATGCATATCATGAAATGAAATGCATGAATTCACATATGTGCAATCAATCACTTTTATTCATCATATACGGCCACTTTCACATTTTCATTAAATTTATGTTCGGCATTCAACGTTTTGTTGATAACACTTATTTCTTTCTCATTCACATTCAATGAAGCATTTCTAACATAATCTCAATTATCAAATACCTCAAACTATCAATGTCCGAATTCATCACATTCACATATTTATCAGCTCAGTAATTGAAATTTATGCAAATACAAATCATTCCAAGTGAAAAACATGTAGGTTACTCACAATATGCTCCATATTAGCCATTTCTTTCATGATCTGGAAACGTCTGGATGGTCATGTTCAATCATATGTATCTATTTTCAAATAATACACACGTATTTCCCATATTACTAATTTGCAGAATCACATAAGCATTCAATTGTACACATATTTATATGTGTAAAGTATAATGCATACTCAATTTGACTATTCCAGGTATGTTTCCTTTATTTATATCTCTTGATCATTTAACATCATCATTTGTGTATGTCTAGCTTACACGTAGGTTTATAGATCAAATATACTTGATTATTTTAATATCATCAATCAATAATTCACCAATGTTATTCTAGCATTATATGATCATGAAATATTTAAACTCTCATTCATTCATAGTTGATACACATTGCTCATCTCCTTTGAATCACATTTGCATTATATGAACACTTTCATTCCTATAATCTTCTCGAAATTTCCAAATTTTGTTTCATTAATATCAACCATCTATGCTTAAGTTATAGCCTTGATTATGATCCTAAATATATCAACATTTAATCACTTAATCCAACATCAAACTAAGTTCTTTTCACGCTTCATTCAACCCAAATGCATCATAGGAAAGTACCTTAGCATTTGTTGTTTCAAACATCACTTAAAAGACAACATTTCATCCCTTATGCTAACCCACAATTGTGATGAACCTTCCCATGATCGTGAAAGAACCTTATGCAGTAGGCCATGATCATAGGGTCTTTGCCACGATCGTGATAGAGCCTAAATAATCTAGGCCACGATTATACACTAAAGGCCATGATTATGCCCTACCTTTCTCCCTTCATTGTTCTACGAATTCAACATACGTAGAACCGTCATTAACACTCTAATTTTTTCAGAATTCATAACCATTTATGCAACTTCATTTTATACTAATCTAACTACCATTTGAGTAGCATTAAAACTCATAAAACTTTACTCAATTGATTCATTTTCATTCACTTAATCCTATGATACTTGCATTCCTAACTTTTCTAGGTTTTATCACTTTCATAATATAATCAAATAAATCGTCTCTTTAGTTCATCATTTAGACTTCATATCATCATCATTCTCACCTCATTTCTAACTCATAAATATCCATGAAACAATCATAAATCATTGTTCATCAACCATACAAAAACAAAACATATCATCATCACTCTTTATCATTTATTATCATCTTAGTTGTTCTCAATTCAGGAACCCTATATTAGTCTTTTCTTTAACAAATTTCACCTTTAATATACCTTAACTCCCAATCTATTTTATCCACATAACAACCTACAATACATGCTGGAACCCCTCCCCGGGCGGGTCTACGGGCCCGACATCCTGCGTGACATCTGGACCCGCGGCCCGCGGGGGAGGGATTCCCCACCAGGGATACTTAGACGAATAGGATCCTTTAATTTTACCTCCGAACAAAATAGAGGTAAATCACAAATAAATATTCCAATAAAAGTTGACCCCAAAA
>JANQBM010000002.1:31261956-31276546 GCA_025594535.1 Erythroxylum domingense
GTTTTAAATTGATAAGTGATGTGACACGCCACTCTCGTGGGGCACGGACTCGGGTATCACTGTCGATATCGGGTTCGAGTTCGGCGGGAGTGGGGTGTTACAATTTGAGTTTAGAGATGTTATAGGATAGAAAATCAAGCATCTTAATGATGAAATTGTGCATAATTAGTGTGTTAAGGTATATGTGTTAAGGTGTTATCACTTTGAGTAACAAAATTTTAAGTTTGCTCATATATTTTTGAAGTTATACACATTTATAGAGAGTTACTCACTAATGTAGACTTATATAGTTAGATATATGCCTTTGTAAGTCTGCAAAAAGCTATAATTCAGTGACCTACATAATTAACTATATGGTTGTGTATCAAACCGTGTAAGTCTATGATATGCCTAAAAGATATCTTAATCCCTATTCTTTCTCCCTTATTCTCTTTCTCTCTCACTCTTTGCTATTGCTGTCTCAATCTCCCAACCAATTTTTGAATTTTTCTTCCAAATTAGTGATAGCCAAGTAAGTTTTCTTATTGTTTTCACTTTTTATGCATGATTAATTGGGTGTTTTCCATCATTTAGGGCTTTTTTGCCAAAAAATGCTAAATTTAGGAAGCTAGGATTTTGTGAGAAATTGTGTGATTTTATGACTAATTTTGGTTTAATAGTTGAGTATTATCATTACCTAATTGATTTCTTAATTTAATTTGATGAATTGCATATGTATTGGGTGAAATTTCAACTTGAATTGTGAAATTATATGATTATTCCTCACTAATTGTTAAATTGTGATATTTTTAAATGAAATTAGGGTTAATTGCATATCAAAATTGATTTTTTTATGATTTAGAAATTTAATTTCATCAAAACTTACCATTATAGCCATTAGGCCCTAGAGCTTTATTAGGGTTTAGTGAGAAAGCATCTTATTTCTTCTCTAGTAACTACCCTCACCAGGTCTTCTTTATCTTGGTCTGATACCTTTTTAACTTCTGTTAGTATCTCTTAAAGTATTTCCTTAACTCTTTACTCCATACCATAATGTTTAGAGAAATAATTAAAGACATTTTTTTTTTTTTTTTGCTTTCTTAGCTTATATACTTCATGTCTATTTCATCTTCTAGTAGTCTGATCCCATTTTCGTTCCTTCTAGCTAATGTAGGACTCATATAAAATTTTATGCATCTCTCTCCTTCCTTCAGCCAAGTTATTCTTGTTTGTCTCAACAAATAATTAGTGCTGAAAAAGATTTGGTTCTACCTTATTATTAGTTTATCCTCCTTTCTCCTAAGTTTTGTGTCTTTAATACTTGTTAATAAATTGCTTTGGCAAGTTTTCAACTTCTCTAAATCCTTATAGATCTCCCTCTATTATGGTCTTTAATTTTCTTTGCTCAAGCTTGTAAGATCATCTTTTGGTCCTTTCATTTTCTCAATTAACTTGTAGCTCTAAGTACTTAGGAATACCATCTCCATTTTTTCCTAACTAGCTACCCGAAGTTTAGGTGATCTATAAAATTATTAAAAATTCTAAAGGGTCCAGACCTTCTCTCCACATTAACTTTGAAGTCTAATACCATTAAACTATGGTCTGAAACTTTAGGTTCTTTGAATGTAGCATAGCTCAAGGGAAAGTTTACCAGCCATTGACCATTCACCATACATCTATCTAATTTCTTAAGAGATGCCATTCTACACTCTATTTGTTGCTCCATGTGTATTCAACCCTAAAACATTTCAGGTCACTCAAACCTGAGTTTGTTACCATTTCGTACAACTCTCTACAATGTAGTTGATTCCATTTTCTTGCTCCCTTTATTTCATTAATTTTAAGTGAGCAAGTTAAATTCCCCTAGTACTGTCCAAGGGATCTTTATAAACTTGCTAAGCCTTGCAAGTTCCCTCCACACTTCCTATCTTTGAAACATGCAATTAGCCACGTATATAATAGTAACTGACACCTCCTTATCTGTTTCTTTAATAAACAAGACATAATGTATGAGTTGGCCATTATCTAGCTTACTTAAAATCTCTACTTTTTGAGGATTATAGCCAATTACCACCTTACTATTTATGTAATGGACAAGATTAGTTACCATCTTCTAGCTCTTACTAGAAACCACAAATTTCTCTTTAAGTTTTGCCTCTTTATTTTGGTTTCCAAGAAACCAACAAAATTAAACTTGTTAACTTTAATAAATTCCTTAGTAGCAAGCTGTTTATTGAGGCTATTGTGCCCTCTCATGTTCCATGCAGCTAATTATTGAGACAAGTTTTTATATATTTAAAACCTTCAAAATACTATAAACACACAAGTCGTGGGTGAAGTATATGAGGTATCGATCCCTCGAAGAGCTATTGAACTAGTCTAATTCTAATTTATCTAAAGCCTAAAGAATTATTAAAAAGAAAATAAAAACTGCAAAGAAAAATAAATATATGAGGAAGATTGATTGGAATTAAAATGTAAAATTAACACAAAAAGAGTCAAAATGAGCACCACCAAATTAACAATGAAAACCACATAAGGAAGATTAGTCAAATATTAGAAGGGGAATTTATCCTATCATCAAATGCTAATATGATTACTTTTAAGTTAGTACGGTATCAATCCTGCACTTTTAACAGGTGGATTACACTCTGTGAAGTTATAATCATTAAACCCTAAATCATAACCCTTAATTGAATTATAAAATTTGTAATCTCTCAATTAACAAAAAACCTATAATTCTAATCAGATCTTAAGCACTCTAATAGACAATTGGGCCCTCACACGAGATCTCTCTTTGACTAAATTCCTGATTTGATTATTTAGGATCTATTAGATTTTTTAACTCTTGTTACCAACCCTAATCATTTTACTATTGGTTCACTCTCTCAATTTGTTACTGAAGTATGCAAATATAACAAATAATCACAACACCTAATGTATTAACATCAAAAGAAATTACATTAACATTGATTCAAGAACAAATCCCTAAAGAAGTTTAAAACATCATCATCAAACCCAAATCCATCACTATCAAATCGATCTTATACATTAAAAATAAAGAACAATAGAGATGAAAAGAAAGTCACTTAGAAGGGTAAGAATTGATTGGCAAATAATAGCACAATAGCCCCTTCTTCTCCTTCTTCCTTTTTCCTACTCTTTTCTTCTTCCTCTCTCCTTGGATATTTCTCAAAGTGGTCGAGGTTGGGGCTATTTTCGAGGTTATTTCTCTTTCTTTATATAGTAGTTTCCATTTAGGGTAAACCCTAGGGTTTCCTGCGCCTAAAAGGTTTAAAAAGTACCTTGAAAACTTAAGTCTGGAAGGCTATCCGTGTCTTCTATCGCATAGGTCATGATCGTGGCCCAAGATTTTGGCTCTCTTTCATGATTATGGTAGAAGAATCCATGATCATAGGCCTAGGTTTTACTTTAGGTTTCCTCCGAATTGTCTCCGTTCTTCAAGTCTAAAATACTAACAAACACATTAAGGCACCTCAAATATACAAAATTTAAGGTCAATGGCATGCTCTGGCCTATAAAACACTCAAAATGCAAACGACTAACTAAATAACACTTTCCTAACCTAAACATGTAATAATTATTCAATTTAACAACAAAACATATACTAAACTTGTTGGGTCTCAATTTTTCTTAGGATTTATTTTATTAAATTTATGAATTAGAAAATTTTTTGGAGTTTAATATGGTATATTATGATTTTTATATGGCAAGGAAGAATTAAAATTAAGTGGACGAGTTAGTAGGAATTTGATTTAATAAGGAAGGGTAAAATTGGAAAATAAAAAATTTTGTTTTAAATTAATAAGACAAAGAGAAGAAAGAGTCGTACGAGTTAAGAAAACAAAAGAAAGAGAGAGTCGTGGAAGAGACTAGAAGGAGAGAAGGAGAAAGAAAGAGAAGAAGAAGGAAAGGAAAAAAAAGGAGAAAAAAGAAGAAGGAAAAGTTCAGGTGAGTTTTTAGGTATTCTTTGCCTATTATTCTTGTTTTGATAGATGAAGGAAGTGGAGAAAATAGGTTTTATTTGATGAAAATGAAGAGAGAGAAAGAAGAGGAATAAGAAAATTAGGTTCTTAGATTTCTTTTATGAACTTTAGTTAGATCTTAGTTCTTTGAGTTAGAGAAATCAAAAATAGATCAAGCTTAAGCTCATTCATGGATATTTAGGTTTAAGGAAAGCTTCATACGTGTGTGTTGATTAAATGAAAATATATGTGTTTGAACGGAATCAAACTAGTTGAAGTCATGAGTAAGGAGAAGAGTAACTTTGATCTTGGAAGTATCAAGTAAAATAGGTGGGTAAAATGTTTATAGTTTTGTTATGATGAGCAAAAATATTTGTGTGTATGAATGCTATAAATGTTTGTCTTGACTCATTGTGAATGTGGGAAAAAGATTCTATGAATTTATATCATGTTTGTTTGTATAATTATGTTGCTTTATGCTAAGGAAAAATAGAAACTTAAGAAGCATGAAAAATATGATTACGATATGTATACATCTGAACCAATTTTTCGTCATGTGCACGTCGACTTAAAACCTTGTCCCGGCTGCCCGCTTGTGGCATATGAGCTCTAAAAAATGGACTCATTTCATTTATGGTGTAAACTTCGGTTTCACCATTTCATTCTATGAGATTCTTTCAAGCCATTTTGTTTGTGCATTGCATATTGAATTGTTGGATAATATTTGAATGATATTTTGTGACGATTGAATGAAAAATATGAGTTGAATTGTGAGGTAATGTGTTTCTGATATAAGTGAAAGTCTTAAATTTTGAATGCGATCTGTTAAGTCTAATATGTGGTTTACATATATATCTATACTTGATTATGTGTGGTTCGTTATCGCTGGCTATAATCATATTAGCCACTAAGCTTCCTAGCTCACCTCACTATTTTCCTACTCCTCAGGTGAAGAAAGAGCAGATCAGTAATCAACTTTGCAAAACTTCGACAGACTCTAAGGATCTTTAACATTTGTAACTTAACTAGTTAGTTTATATCACTTTTGGTACTTTAGAAACATATTAAGCATAAACATTCATGATTGTACTTTGTATTGTGCTACTGTTGTGGTTTGGATATGAAATTTGAGGTTATGGGCATAAATTCTCTTATGTTTATGCACATAATTTTCTTTCTATTGCATAGACATTGTGGTTGGGAATAAGTTTTCTGTTTGTGTGATGAGTCTTGGATGGAATTTCAGAAGTAAAATTGTTTAAATTGGAAGTTATATGTATGGAATTAGATGTTGGATTCGGGTCTTGTGGTTGTAGTTACTGGTTTTGCTACAAGGTGATGCCTTGTATTAGTGGGAAAGCATAACAAGGAGCCAGTTTAAGCCGCCAATGTTAACATGGGCTAATTTCCAAGCTGGCTATAAGAAGACGTATCTGTCCTAGGTGTACATTCAGAAGAAGCAGAGGGAGGTTTTGAGCCTCACTCAAAGGGAGATGATAGTGAGCGAGTATGAGCGCAGATTTTCATAGTTATCCAGATATGCAGCCGAGCTAATGATGAGTGAAACAACTTAGTGTCGAAGATTTGAAGTAGGTTTGCATTTGGTCATTAGAGAAAAAGTGGTAGTGCAAAATTTTTGTGACTTTTAACAGTTTATAGAGACTACCCTGAGGGTTGAAAATGTGGAGAACATAAAGAGTGCAGTGAATAGAAAGAGAAAGGGACGAGAACAACTTAGTAGGGGAGGTAGTATGCCTATGGTAGGAAGGAGTGCTAAGACTTTCCTTACACCGTCTGAGGTTCGAAGCAATGGCTTAAGTAGACCTAAATCGATGAGAACTATTTCTCTTCAAGCCTCGACTGTAGGAGGAGGCAGAAGACTAGAGGAGAACAAGCCATCCTATCCAAAATGTGACCACTGTGGTAAATTCCATAAAGGTGAGTGTTATCGATTGATAGGAGTTTGCTTTAATTGTGGAGAAAAAGGGCACATGGCCAGCGAGTGTCCACAACATATAAGAAGAGAGGGAACTCAGATGCAAGCTTCAAGGAGGACTAAAATTATGGGTGTTGAGTCTGCAACTAAAGTGGAAAATTTTGGTACGATCCAGAAGGTAAATCCTCTAGGAAGACCGAAGGGGCAAGCACTAGCTAGAGTATTTGCAATGACTAGAGAGGAAGAAAAAATAGCTCCAGAAGTTGTGATTAGTACGGTTAAATTATTTCATGATGATGTTATTGTTTTAATTGATCCAAGTTCACCCATTCATTTATTTCATCAAGTATGATTTTGCATCACAGAAATTTGAGTCTCCTTGATAGTCCTTTGATAATTAGTACCCCAATTAGTCATCATGTCATTATTGGTCATGTTTATTGAGGGTGTGAAATCCATATTGGTGAGGTGGCATTAGTGGTGGATTTAATTCCATTGAAAATGAAACGGTTAGATATGATTTTGGGCATGAATACCTTAGAAAAATATAGTGCTAACTTAAATTGTAAACAAAAGACAGTAAAGTTTGTGCTGGAAAAAGGCAAAAAGGAAGTATTTGTGGGAGATAAGAGAGCAAGCCCCTCTAAATTTATTTCGGCTCTAATAGTAGAGAAAATGATGATGAAAGGGAATGAACCATACTTGGCATATATGGTAGACACAAAAGCAGATGAAGAAAAGTTAGAAAATATTCCTGTAGCTAAGGAATTTCTAGATATCTTTCCAAAGGAATTACTAAGACTACCACCATACAGAGATATCAAGTTCACTATAGAGCTTCTTCCAGGCACTGTACCAATCTCTATTCAACCTTATTGAATGGCTCCAGCAAAATTGAAGGAACTTAAAGAGCAGTTAGAAGAATTGTTGGAGTGAAATTTTATTAGGCCTGGCTCTTTGCCTTGGGGAGATTAAGTTCTTTTTATTAAAAAGAAAGATGGATCCTTAAGGATGTGTGTGGATTATAGGAAACTCAGTCATGTCACTATTAAGAATAGATATCCCCTCCCATGCATCGATGATTGTTTGATCAACTACAAGGAGAAAAAGTCTTCTCCAAGATAGACTTGAGATCAGGTTATCATCAATTGCAAATAAAGGAGTCCGATGTGTTAAAGACTTCTTTCAGAACACAATATGGGCATTTTGAGTTCTTGGTTATGCCCTTTGGATTAACTAATGCTCCTTGCAACCTTCATGGATTTAACGAATAGGGTCTTTAAGCCTTTCCTAGACCAATTTATCATAGTCTTTATTGATGATATATTGGTTTATTCTAAGAGCGACAAGGAGCATGAAGAACATTTAAGGATTGCCTTAGAGACACTGAGAAAGAAAGAGTTGTATGCCAAATTTGATAAATGTGAATTTTGGCTAAGGGAAATGAAGTTTCTTGGACACATCATTTTAGAAAAAAAGGGCACATGTGGATCCACAAAAAATAGAAGCTGTTGTAAAATGGGAAGCACCAAAAAATTTAATAAAAGTGAGGAGTTTCTTAATATTAGCTGGCTACCATTGATGATTTATAGAAGGCTTTTCCATTATAGCAACTCCACTCATAAAATTGACAAGGAAGAATCAGAAGTTTTTATAGCAGAAGAATGTCAGAAGAGTTTTGAGGAACTGAAGAAGAAACTCACAACTGCACCAATCCTAACTTTGCCTTCTGGTAGTGATGGATAAGCAACTTATAGTGATGCCTCGAGGAAAGGATTAGGATGTGTGCTGATGCAAGGAGATAAAGTGATTGCATATGCTTCCAGACAATTAAAACTATACGAAATGAACTATCCCACACATGACTTAGAATTGGTTGCTATAGTCTTTGCATTGAAAATATATAGACATTACCTATATGGAGTCAACAGTAGGTATTTATAGATCATAAGAGTCTTAAATATTTTATGAGCCAGAAAGAGTTAAATTTGAGACAAAAAAGGTGGTTAGAACTATTGAAAGACTGTGACTTGATGATAGACTACCACCTGGGGAAAGCAAATGTAGTAGTGGATGCACTGAGTAGGAAATCTACTATGGTGCATGTGAAGATGATATATTTACCTTTGTTGAGGGAATTAGCTAAGATTAAGGTGAAGTTGAGACAAATTGAATCTGGTGGTATATTGGCTAAGTTTAGAGTAAGGCTGGTATTAAAGGAAAAGATTAAAGAATTGCGGGAACAAGATGAATACTTGAGAAGGCTCAGAGAAGAAATTAAAAATGGTAAGACTTCAAAAATAGAAGTAAGAGAAGATGGACTAATGGTAGTAGGAAGCAGACTGTGTATTCCAGATATGCAAGAGTTAAAGGATGAAATTTGGAATGAGGCGCACAATGCTCCATATGCAATGTATCCGGGAAGTATAAGATTGTAAAGAGATTTAAAAAAACATTTTTGGTGGCGAGGAATGAAGAAAAATGTTGCTAAGTATGCTGGGAAATGCTTGGTATGTCAACAAGTCAAAGCGAAACATCAATCACCCACTGGTAAGCTCAAGCCCTTGTCTATTCCTGAATAGAAATGGGAAAACATTATTATGGATATCTTAATGGGATTACTGAGAACCAGCAGGAAGCATGATGCAAATAGGTGATTATTGATAGGCTAACCAAATCCACACATTTCTTGCTATTAGACAGATAGATTCTTTGAATTCTTTAGTAAGAAATATATAGACGAAATAATTAGACTTTATGGGATTCCAATTCTATAGTCTCAGATAGAGATCCCAGATTCCCTTCCAGATTTTGGGAAAGTTTACAAGAGGCTTCAGGAACCAAGTTACATTTTAATACAACTTTTTATTTGTAGACAAATGGTCAATCAGAAATGACAATAAAGACATTGGAGGCAATGTTAAGAGCTTGTGTAATGGACTTCAAAAGTTTATGGGATTAGCAGCTACCTTTGATTGAGTTTGCTTATAATAATTCTTATCAATTCGGAATTCAAATGGCACCTTATGAAGCTTTATATGCTAGGAGATGAAGAACCCCTATTTTTTGGGACGAGGAAGGTGAAAGAAAAATATTAAGACCTGAGTTGGTACAAGCTACAGTTGTCAAGATTAAATTGGTAAAGCAAAGTTTCAAAGCGGCTCAAGACAGGATGAAGAGCTATATAGACTCACACAATAAGAAGATGGAATATGAAATTAGGGACAAAGTATTTCTTAGAGCTTCGCCATGGAAAAGAGTTTTAAGATTTGGTAAAAAGGGTAAACTCAATCGAAGATATGTAGACCCTTATGAGATTATTGAGAAGATTAGGCCTCTCACCTATAAGTTAGCTTTGTCGTCAGAGTTATCAAAAATTTATAATGTCTTCCATGTACCAATGCTATAGAGATATAGATCGAATCCTTCACACATAGTCCAACCTTCATAAGTTCAATTAAGGGATGATTTAACTTATGAAGAACAACCAGTGGCGATCCTGAATTCAAAGGAAAAGGTCTTACGGAATAAGACAATGAAGTTGGTAAAATTTTTGTGGAAGAACCATGCAAGAGAGGAAGCAACATAGGAATCTTTGGAAGCCATAAAGGAGAAGTACCCACACCTATTCGTGGACTCAGGTAAGAATTTCAAGGATGAAATTCTTTAAGGGGGAGAAATGATGGGTCTTGATTTTTCTTAGGATTTATTTTAAATTATCAAGTATGAAAATAAATTAGAATTTATGAATTAGAAAATTTGTTGGAGTTTAATATGATATATTATGAATTTTATATGGTAAGAAAGAATTAAAATTAAGTGGACTAGTTAGTAGGAATTTTTTTGAATAAGGGTAAAATTGGAAAATAAAAAATTTTGCCTTAAATTAATAAGACAAAGAGAATAAAGAGTCGTGGGAGTTAAGAAAACAAAAGAAAGAGAGAGTCGTGGAAGAGACCAGAAGGAGAGAAGGAGAAAGAAAAGGAAGAAGAAGGAAAGAAAGAAAAAGAAGAAGGAAAAGTTCAGGTAAGTTTTTAGGTATTCTTTGCCTATTCTTTTTGTTTTAATAGATGAAGGAAGTAAAGAAAATAGGTTTTATGTGATGAAAATGAAGAGAGAGAAAGAAGAGGAATAAGAGAAATATGTTCTTAGATTACTTTTATGAACTTTAGTTAGATCTTAGTTCTTTGAATTAGAGAAATTAAGAATAGATCAAGCTTAAGCTCTTTCATGGATATTTAGGTTTAAGAAAGCTTCATACGTGTATGTTGATTAAATGAAAATATATGTGTTTGAAGGGAATCAAGCTACTCGAAGTCAAGAGTAAGGAGAAGAGCAAGTTTGATCTTGGGTGGGTAATATGTTTATAGTTTTATGATGACGAGCAAAAATATTTGTGTTTATGAATGCTATAAATGTTTGTCTTGACTCATTGTGAATGTGGGAAAAAAATTCTCTGAATTTATATCATGTTTGTTTGTATAATTGTGTTGTGTTTGTATAATTGTGTTGCTTTGTGCTAAGGAAAAATAGAAACTTAAGAAGCATGAAAAATATGATTATGATATGTATGCATCTGAAACTTGTTAAGTGATAAGAGGGATACCATTTTTTTTTTCATGTGCATGTCGACTTAAAGCCTTCTCCCGGCTACCCGCTTATGGCATATAAGCATTGAAAAATGGACTCATTTCGTTCATAATGTAAACTTTGATTTTGCCATTTTTGTTCTATGGGATTCTCTCGAGCCATTTTTTTGTGCATTGCATCCTAAATTGTTGGATATGGAGCATATTTGAATGATATTTTGTGATGATTGAATGAAAAATATGAGCTGAATTGTATGGTAATGTTTTTCTGATATATGGGAAAGTCCTAAAATTTGAATGTGATATGTTAATTATAGTATATGGTATATATATATCTATATTTGATTGTGTGTGGTTCGTTATCGTTGGCTATAAACGTATTAGCCACTGAGCTTCCTAGCTAATCCCACTATTTTCCACTCGTCAGGTGAAGAAAAAGTAGATTAGCAATAAACTTTGCAAAACTTCGGCAGATTCTAAGGATCTTTAACACTTATAACTTAACTAGTTAGTTCGGATCACTTTTGGTACTTTAGAAGCATATTAAGTATAAACATTCATGATTGTATTTTGTATTATGCTACTATTGTGGTTTGGATATGAAATTTGAGGTTGTGCTAAGACTCTGTTTCATTGAAAGTTTATATTAAAAGTTGTAGAAATTTTCTTATGTTTATCCGCATAATTTTCTTTTCTGTTGCATTAACATTGTGGTTGGGAATAAGTTTTCTGTTTGTGCGATGAGTCTTGGATGGAATTTCTGAAGTAAAACTGTTTAGATTGGAAGTTGTATGTATGGAATTAGATGTTGGATTCGGGTCTTGTGATTGGAATAAGGGTTAAAATGCAGTCTGAAAATTTAAGGGCGTAAACTGCACAGATTTAGGAAAAATTAGACAAAAGTGTTTGCATAGAAGTTGTAGATCTTGTTCTTAGCTTTCTAACGACATAAAGTTTGAAAATTTTGGATTTTTGGGTTGCAAGTTATGATGGTTTGAAGGGAGGGAGTGCGATTAGAAAGTCGCAACTCTCTTCTTCATTTTCTTCTCCCTCACGTCCGTGCATGTTTCACTCACGCCTGTGACTCTTTTAACTCCTCTCACACCCGTGCATGTTTCCCTCACCACTATGACACCTCCCATTGTCAGGTTGTGACCATTTTATGTCACAACCATGACATCCCTCTCCAATTGTCACTTGTGGCAATTTCATGTCACAACTGTGACATCCCTCATCCTATTGTCACGGCTGTGACATTATTATATGACACTTCTATGGAAAATTCGTGGTTGTGACATTTTTATGTCATGGCCATGACAATTACAAATGTTAGACAAAAATATTTTAGCAGTTAAGTTCTAAGTGATTATATGAGTTATCTGACCCCCCATTTTAATTTATTTTCATGTCTAAAATTAATTTATGGCATTTCATTATTAATTTTGTATTACAAAAAGTCCTACCATGCATTGCCTTTAACTAAATTATGTTCCCAAATTTATTTAATTATTATTTCATTAAATCCCAATTGTGGCGTGTAGTCACCATGAAGTCCGAATCGAGACCCAGGCTGAACAAAACTACCCACTAAATCATTATGCATTCCACCATTATCAACATCCACATACTTAAACTTTTTCTTGTTCTCAACCAAAGACAAACCAAGAAAAACAAAACACACTAATCAAAATTAACAACAAAACATACACATATGTAATAATGGGTCAATGGAATTAAACTTCAAGAAACAAATTTAACTATAAACACGATCCCTCCAGTTTTTTTAACTTATTAACTAGTGAAATCTGTGTCTAAGTATTTCAGACCAAATATACAAACTAATCAAGTCTTTAATGTCAAATTCATTCTCTCTTACCGTTTACATATACACATTGATAATTATTTGGTCAATCAAAATTATAACTATCCTTAAGTAGCTTTTCATGAAAATTTGAGCTATTCATTAAGATCGGTAGGACTTATTAATTAAGACACTGTTTATGTTACTTTTAATTAATATGAAGCTAGCCTTTTGACGCAAAGGCAAACATATATGATGAATGTCCCCCGGTTACTCAACCAGTACATGTTTTTATTAAACAACTTGATTAGAATGTCATTATAGTATTTTAACTCGAAGGCAAACATTTGTCATGAACGTCCCCCAATTACTCAGTTACATCACATTCTTAACTGGCTACTAGCTCTATTTATAACCCGATTTGTTTCAAAAAGTGTTAATGAAATAGTTATTTATTGAACAAAACAAGCATTATTTTGAATTATTTTATTTTATTGCCTACCTCATTTCTTTAGCTAATCATTCTCATGAAAAGTACTAATAATGCCACGTATTTGATTGACCTAAAATTATAAATGAATGTGGTAAGTTCTAAAGTGAATGAACCAACATCATATCCTAATTAACATGCATATTTAATCCAAACAACCTAAAACACTAATTTCATAAGCTAATAAATCTTTCGCAAGCTAAAGGACTATGTTCAATCTAACTTGATTCTGTTAAGTCCTAACCATTAAAACATTCACACAAATCACATCATGCAATCCTAAATAAAACTAACATACAACATGTAAAATTCACATTCAAATAAAAAAAATATAATGCATACAACCCTCCCCATACTTGGACAACACATTTTTTTCAATTGGAGAACAAATAAATAATGTATAAGGTAGGAATAAAAATAACGAAACAAGAGAACAATTGAAAATAACAATAAAATAAAAGACAAAGGTTAGAGTGTAGAACTCGTCATGGTGATCGAGGTGGTGATAGTGTTAGAGGTGGTAGTTGGACACCTTAAGCCTCAAAATATCTATGAATACGTCTTATGTCTCGGCTTTGATGTCTTTGTTCTCTAGCCATCTCCTTTCAACACATTGGCATTTTCCGAAATGTCTTTGTTAATGTTTAAGACTAATTCCATTACCTTCTCCCATCTTGTCTGTTCTTCTTCTTCTGACTCCTTATTGGTTGAGTCCTCATTTTGTTGCGGTGATGTTGAGCTCGAATTGACCTATCCTATCCTAGTCTTGACATGAGATTTAACGTTGATATCTTAAATATATTGTGGGACTACAGGATTTTATCTCTCTTCAATTGACGAGTGTGAAGAAACTTAGGACAATAGACTATGGTTAAATTAGGGAATACACCAATTTCACACAAAATGTCTTCGCGTAACTCATATGGTTGACCCCACAACCAAAACCATAAGTCCTTAGGGTTGGTTAGCTCAAAGTGAAGGGAGGCGAAGAATTTTAGGGTTAGTTCCTTGTAAATAGGATAACTGAATCGCATGAATTTTTTCCAGTAAATTCTTTTACCTAAATCCTCAAATCGTTCTCTCATCCCAATTGTTTCTAACATACCAAAATCTAAGTACTTAGGCACAATAATTTTATTTAAACTAAGGACGTGATAATGATTACCTTCCTCCTCTGAGAAGACCGAGAAAGGTACATCATAATTCGATTCCTATTTTGTTATTCGTGGCCTGATACTTAGACTTTTCCTTCTAGTTGAGTTCGCTTAACTGTCTGCTTAATACGTGGTCGTATTGTATTAAGAGTTGTGAAAATTTTAGAGAGAGTTGAAGGCTTGAAGATGGGTGGCGAGAAGTGAGAGGAATAATGAAACATCCAGAATCTTCTAATGAATCCAACAGTTTGTCCTGTAAGAATGTGAGTTGTTAGTATTCTTCTTCAGTCACCCTCACACTTATTTCACTTCATGCACAGAGATCTTCATATTGGATTCAAGCATTATGTTCATTTTCATTTGTTCTTCTTCTTCTTGCTCCTTTAAAGATTCAACCACATCAATTTTCTTAAATGAATGACCCTTCTTCTTCTCCTCTTAGTATTTTACAAGGTGGGATTCAGCTTGTTTTTCTACTAGTTCTTTTAGCTCTTTCACACTCCTAAGTGTGATAACCCTATACTGCTTTCTTAGATGTACTTTATGTTGGGAAATCGGGTCGGGATCTCATCCGACCACAGCGGAATAATCACGAAACTTTTTCGTGACTTTTGATTTCCCGAAAACCAAGATCTATTTAATTCTATAAAATGAT
>JANQBM010000002.1:31314632-31331073 GCA_025594535.1 Erythroxylum domingense
TCGATGATGGTTACCTCATTGAGTTCACAAAACTCACCCAAAATTTGCAAATATTTTTCAGAGCTCAGAAGAATACCCCGTTAGGCAAATGGGAATATACCTATTGTATGCAAGTGAGAGACAGAGGTTGGGATCAGTTGGCGTTTGTATAATTTGTATGAAAGAATTTATTCTGAGATTTTTGTATCATGTTTACTGATCAAATCTATTTTATAATAACTTTCCAAAATGGAAAGGGTTGTAAATGAAATTGAATTTTTTGTGTAATTATTATATATGTGATTGAAAAAGTTTATGATCGAAATGGGCCTGAATTGATTATTGATTTTTTGCAAAAGTGTGCATTGTTTTAAAAAGAAAAGAAAAAGATTTTTCTAATGAGATTTGGCTGACTGAGTGCTCCAGCATGTCACCCTCGCGGGGCTCAGACTCGGATATCACTCACGATGTTGGGTACATGTCTTGCAAGAGTGGGGTGTTACAGATATTCTCCCCCCAAAAAACCCGTAATGGGACATAAGTAGTAGAAGGGGTTTTAGCTCAATGTAGCAACTCTTGGAAAAATTAAGTTAAGAGACAAGCTATGTCACTACTAAGAAGTGTTAGCGTATGGGATCCTTACCCACCTTTGAAGTTGCGGATGGGATCCTTACCCAGCTTTGGAGTAAATAAAAGTTGGAGCTACTATCTAGTTTTTAGCTAGTGTTGGTTACTTTGGAATAAAAACCCTCCTTTTTATAAGTTCAAGCTTGGGTTGTGGATAAATAGGGCAAGAATGGCTTAGAGAAGACTATGCTTACAAAAGAATACACCTTCATCTTAAAGTTTGCATCTAACTATAACTTGACATAAATTTTAGAGTTAGGTCCATAGCACATTAGAGGGTAGCCTATGTTCCTACAAAAGCAAAGACCAGGGATGGAATGGAATAGATGTAATATTGACACCATTCCAATATGAATCAATTTTCACAATATTCTATTGGACTTTTGGACAATTGAAGGACTAAGCTACTTGGAAAGCTTAATAGGTAAGCCACTTACTATATATTTTAAAACTGCTTGAATGGACAGAATATGCTATGGTAAAATATATGTTGAAACACAAAATGATAGGGAACTTTTTGAAATCATTCATGTGATGAAGTTTGGTGAGACTAGTGAGTTAACTAGGGTGGAGAATTAGGTTTCCTACCTTTGGAAACTTAGGAATTTCAATAGAAGGTTGAAATCTAAAAGAAACATATCTACAACTAGAACTTACTATGAACTTAAGGGATACATGGAAGATAATCCAAGTTTTGAGACACTAAGGAAAGAAAGAAACCTATAGTGACTGAATAGGAGGCAGTTAAAGACAAGAAACTTAATAACTCTAATCAACAAATTATTGTCACTAATTCATAGGAGGAGACAACCAATGTAATGGATCCAATCATTGCTACTAATAAAACAAAATTTAGAGGGATAAGAAGCTAAACTTTAGAAAAAAAATGTTTTGAAAGAGTGTGTGAAGTAAATTACTTGTTATTATAGAAATCACGTAATATGTAAGAATACACAAGAAGGGGGGTTGAATTGTGATAAATCGTCTAAGATTGAAGTCTTTAAAAACTTCTTGATTTTCTTGAAAGATTAAGGCAATTTACAAAACAATGCACTTAATTCATTTAAGTAATACAATAGTGGAAATAGTATCTATTATTCTAACAATATAAAATTAAAAAGATAAGGGTTAGAGAATATGACACCTACAAGTATTATTTCACACTTCCAGAGCCTCTTTAGGTCTTTTTCACAAAGTATTTTGTATCTGCTATCTTAGCCTCTTCAGGATGTAGCCTTCCCTTTCACTAAAAAGATTTTGAGTTTTCTAAACTCACGTTATAGATCAATTTGATCTCTCTTCTTTCTTCTTTTCACTCAAGCTATTTTTTTATAGTATCATAAGTAAAAAATTGAGAGTTGAAGGTTCAGAGTTGTAAGGTGGTGTCTTGTACATATTGTGTATTTTTTTTTTGTTTATGACTATAAGTGATATTTATACTCTAAATCTCCAATGGTCTTCTTGAAAACTGCTTGTCGAATCTTGAGAGATTAGTTGTTAGTTGAGTCATGTAATTAACTCGAACTAACTAACTAACTGACATTGTAAGTTGTTCTTCAATTATAACGTCTTGATTTGTTTTGTATAATTTGTCTTATGTCTTTGCTTCGTTTGATGACTTCGCTTTGTTTGATGACTTCGCCTTGTCTGATGACTTCGCTTCGTCTAATGACTTCGCTTCTTTTTATGACTTTGCTTGAATATCATCTTGACTTGATGATTTGTGCCTCTTACATTTATCTACAAACTTAACAAACTCATCAAAACAGTTCACACACTCTTCTATTATTATTATTATTTGACTTTCATCTAAATCAATAGAAGGAGTGAAGTCTCCTTGACTTAACAGTGTGAAGTTGTTTTAAACACCAAATGAAAATCAACAAGATCAAAGGGAAAGAACAGGTTGAGAGCTCCTCAAGCTCTTACCTAAACTCTTGCATGAGCATTTTTAAATGGAATACAAGAGGGTTGAATGACCCTCTTAAAAGGCATATTATAAAGGAGATTGTGATGGAGAAAATCATGTTTTACTAGGCTTATTCGAGACTAAACAAAACTATCTTAATTACAATATTGCTTGAGTTTTGTACGAGCTAAATGGAGAACACATTCCAATCATATGTATCACTATAATGGAGGACAATTATAACTAACAACTCAAACAAGGTAATTTTGTAGACTACTTTCATTTATGACTAAGTAATTCACTTTAATTATGAATTCTAAAGAACAACTTATAGAATGGATCTTTTTATTCTATATGCTGCTAATCATGTTTTCCAAAAAGTCAAACTATGAGAGGATATCAAAGCCCTTCACTCTACAATTAGTGGTCTTTTGGTTATGGTAGGAGATTATGTGTATCCTATCTATAATGAAAGCCAAAGATAATAGAATTATAATAAAAGGAGTAGATAGAGAGCTAGAAAAATCACTCAAATAACCAATCAAATATCCTACGTATTTTACATTGTTTGGAAAACCTATGTGATTTAATCACTCCTAGATGGAAACCGCATTAAATTCTCAAATGTCCCTATAAATTGCTAAGGAGAAACTGAGGAAAGCTTAAATGGATTTTTACAATTTTCCCCTTAACCCAATACTGAACGATCAGGAAGCTACCTATTTGAAGGAATACAATTTTTCTCTAAACTTTCATAACTCCATATTAAGAAAGAAGGCTAGAGTTAATTGGCTAAAGGAATGTGATGTCAACATAAAGTTTATTTCACTCAATATTAGCTATAAGGAATAATAATAAAATTAGAATGCTTTATGATGAAAAGTGACAAAAGGTACACAATTCTAGAGAGTATTGAAAATACTATTATAAACTACTTGAAGGAGTTATTATAACCTCATATCTAAAAGAAAATAGTACTGAAGAAGTTTTATTGGTAGTTAAAGAAAAAATTATCTAGTAGTGTTATGTCTAGTTTCAATTGCTTTTAATAAAAAATTATCCAGTAGTGTTATGTCTAGTTTCTATTGCTTTTAATTGCTTTCATATCTTGATTTTGGTTACAAATCCTTATGGTTTAATCCAAATGTGAGATATATTGAGTGAAATTGGTATAGATGTTGTATAAATCTTAATTGGATTATTTTGTGAATGTGACATGAGCTAAATAAGAAGAATTGTGCATGTAAGTTGTGCAAATCATAGTCGTGACTTACATGCACGATCGAACATATGTAAGTCACAACCATGACTTACATGTCATGGTTGTGACATATAAGTCATATCCGTGACCCACCTTTACTTACCTATAATTGTTTTAATTATTACATGGCAACTGCGGAGGTGGAGGGCACGAAACCTTAAACCTAGGATCATACTACAAATAGAAGGAGAGGGTGGTAGTAAAGAGGAATCATTCATTCCATTCCACTCTTCATTCTTCATTCTCTATAAAGAGAGACATTTCGGGAGGAAGATAGAGAGAAAGAAGGGAAGACGATAAGAGAAACAGAGAGATTCAGTGAAGAAGAGAGAAACATAGCAGAGAGCTGGAAACAGAGCAAGCCTTCGACCATTTAGTAAGAACAAGGTGAAGTAGAAGGTGAGAGCTAATGAGGGAAGCTTGAGAGGGTTAGGAGACCACCGCCTTCACACTCACCCGAACCTTGTTTGCTTATTCTATTTTTCATTTGTTTCTTAGTTTCTTGTTTATTTACTTGTTAGCTTAACCAACTGTTATTTGTTTTCTTTTCCTAATTCAGTTAGTATTCACTATTTCATTAGTTTAATACTTTTGTTGATAGTAGCATAGGACTGGACTGAAGTGTATAGAGATGATGAACTATGTTTATGCTATGATGGGCTGATCTCTTTTTCTTGAGGATTAATATAGCTATTTTGGTCAAATATGCATGATTGAGGGATTGTGTTGTTGTCTTATGTTTGCTATAGTTTTTGAACTGAATGGATGTAACAGCATGACCTAACTTTGCATCATTTTAGCATAGTTTCTAGTTTAATATGGAACTAGAAATTATAGACGCTTAGGTTATGAATTATAAATATATTAACTTAAGTCATAATTAATAGTCGGGTTTTCATAATTAATTTGGATAATAACTTGTTGACTTCGAAAGCTGGATTTGGTCTATTATTTGATTTGATCATAAAATCCAACTGTTAATTTTAGTAAGACAATCAATGAATCATTTCCCTTAATCATGCATAGGAGATTAAATTAGTGAAATTAATTATTAAGAGTCTTCCATTTTGATTATTCTAGACATCTTTGCTTCTAGTTGAATTGTTTACTTTTCAAACCAATTTGGGATTTTCTTTTAAAACCTTCAGTTAACAATAGGGATAGAATGTTTAAGATTGGCTTTATTATTATTTTTTGTTCAAAATGAATTTAAGTGAACTAATTTCACCTCCATGGGAGACGACCTTAGATAATTACTACAACTACCTTGTATATTTACGAGTAGGATGACCTAGGTAATTTTTAGAACTTTTTAGTCATAACAAGTTTTTGGCGCCGTTACTGGCAGGTGTTTAGTGTTTTGAACTTGAATTAATTTTGATTTTTTTATTTGCTTAAGTGATTTTGATTGTGTTTTTTTGTTCATGTATACATGTTTTATTGTGTTGTTTTGTTTATTTAGTTTTTGTAATTAATTGATTGTGTTGTATGTGTTTGTTTAAATTTTGTTATTAAATGAGCACTACTTTTAGTTAACTTAAGGTAGGAGGACTTTAGGAAGTGCACTTGTTTATTTTATGCTAGGAAAGAGATCCTTAGAAAGAGAACCAATCCCTGTTGTTGATAACATACATCGTATATGACAATTTTAAAGGGACTTTGAAGATGATCACGAGGAACCTAAAAGTGAAGATCAAATTAATAACCAAAAGATGTGTGAAAGACAGTTAGTGATGAAGGAGCATACTGGACCGGTGATTGGTATTACCACTTCGTGCATACGTTTGGGAGGGACTGCTAAGAACTATAAATTGAAGAGTATCCATTATAACATGCTGTTATCGTTCTGTGGGGTTCCCAATAAAGACCTTTTAAATTTCATTCAGGAATTTTATATGATAAGTGTAAATTGCATCACGTTTTAGGGTATAGTTTGATATGCATTTATTGATTAATTCGATCATTTGGTATGTGTTTAGGTTAGAATTGTGTTAGTATGTTAATTATTTGTATTTTAAGTGTTTTATGGGTTATTACAAGCTTTTAGGATTAAATATTATGTTTTTGAGGTACCTTGATGTGTTTGCTAGTGTTTTAAGGTCAATATCAAAGAACAGAGGAGATTCAGAAGACATTCTGGCCAAAACAATAGCCTACGATTGTGGCACAATAGGCCACCACCGTGACAGAAGGCTTAGATGTAGGTCACTTCAAACTTTGCATTTCAAGGGATTTTTTAGACATTTCGGGAGTTTGTCAACATTGCTGCCTCCCATCTCCATTCATATCGTATTTTCTGTTTAATTTCCATTTTTATTATTGTATAAAATTGGGAATAGTAGTATGATAATAGGATTTGTGAATCTTGAGATGTTCTAAACTCACCTTCGAGGGTTTTATCTTTGATTTAATGAAATTTGATTAAATGTGATTTAATTTTTACAATTGTGTAATTCAGTGATACTGAGAGGGTGAATCGACTAAAAAGTAATTAAATTGGGCTAATGAGAGTTAGGTAATTTAATAGAATAAGAATTAAATCAAATCGGTAAATTGTGAGAAAAAAGATTTTACATAGGTTCTCGATAGTTTTTGGACAACTTCAAATCTAGTTAGGGATTTGGATAGATTGTTAATTGAGAGATTGCAATTCCCATAACCTGATTAGGGTAAATTAAGGCTAATGGTTATAACTCAAGAGAGAGTAATCAGTCCTAGGACCTTCTAGAACCAATAATCTAGTAATTCATAATCGGTTAGGTTATTAAAGATAGATAAAATTTCCCTTTCTCTCAATTGGTAGTTCCCTAGGTTGATTATTGAATGTGCGTTGCAAATGCTAATTTGTTAATATTTTTGTGATTGATTATTGAATTGATTTGATTGATTGAATTGCATTCTTGTTTTAGTTTCGTTACATTTGAATTTCTGCAAATTGTTTGGCCTTAGATTTTAGGATTAGATTATCCCTCCTCGTGGGATCTGATAGTTGTGTTTTGTATTGTGTTTTAAGGTTGAATTTGTTATTTATTTAGTGTGAATTTGAGTGGTGTGAGTGCATTTAGGGTGTAATTATGTTAGTTTGTGTGTTTTAGTGTTTTTATGGGTTAGGTTAAGTCTTTGAGCTTAAATGTTATATTTTTGAGGTGTCATGATGCATTTGTTAGTGTTTCAGGGTAAACGGGGAAGAGCGGTGAAGATTCGAGGAGTTTCAGGCCAAGGCCATAGGCCAAAATCTTGCACAGAAAGTCATGATTGTGATTGAGAAGGAAGAACCAGCAACATCTAGGCCACGATCGTGCACTGGGAGCATACTCGTGACAAAGATCATCAAGTCAGGCCACGATTGTCCATGATAGGCCACGATCGTGATAGAAAGGTTAAATTGCCGGCGCGATTGTGGTAGGCAGGGCCACGATCTTACCCTGCATCAGGCTGACAAAAAAACTCAATTTTTGCAAGATTTTATGGACCATTTTAACCCCGATTTTAATTTAACGCCTATAAAGTAAAAATAGAATATAAAGAGTCAGAGACAGAGCCAAGAGAGAGCCTGGAGAGAACTTGAGTAGCCACCCAATGAAACCCTAAAAGAGACCTTAAGAGATCGAGAAAGAGATGAAGGCAGAGAGAGAAAAGGAAGACGATGTAGACATGACGTGCTTCTCGGATTAAGAAGCTTTTCGAAGTCGCAGCCTCCCATCATCAGGCATAGTTTTGGTTCCTTTGCATTTAAATTTTATTCAATTATAGAATTGTTATAGATACTTGATTATAGATTGCGTTGTGGTTGATGTCTCTATACTCACCTTTGGATTGTTATTTTTTATTTAATGAAATCTGATTATTTTATGTTTTCATTGAATTGATTGTGATTTATTTCCGCACTTAATATCTCGATAATAAACTGAGAGGGTGAATGGAGAGAAAATGACTAATTTGGGCTAATAAGAGTTAAATAGATCCGAGATTAAATCAAATTGGTAAATCTTGTGTCCAGAGATCACATTAGGCTTCCAATTGTTTATTAGAGAGCCTAAGAACTAATTAGGTTTTAGATAGGTTGATAATTAAGAGATCACAACCTCCCATAATTTGATTAGGGTTTATACTTTAGGGCTTAATTATAACTTAAGAGAGAGTAGTTGACCCTAGGATCTTCTAGAATCGTTAATTCAATAAATCATAATTGGTTAGTTTATCATTAAAGATAGGTAATTTTTCCTTTCCCTTTTTCTGTAAACTCATTAGGTAATTTAGGTGTGTGATCATTGTTCGTTAATTGGTTAATTTCTGTTACTATCCAATTTTGAATTTAAATTGTTATTATTATCGTGATTTTTTATTAATTCGTGTTAATGGTTCATCGTTATTTCTTTTGAGTGATTTGGTTTAATTGGTTTAGTTAATTCTTGTGTTTTTAGTTATTATTTGTTAATTATTGTTTAGTAGTGCTTTCAATTTTAGATTTGCGACTAGTTAGCCTTCCTAGTGGGAACGATACTTTAGGTACTATGTGAACGACCCGCGCGCTTGCAGAATTTACCAAGGTTAAAAAAAGTAGTAAAGCTTAGCAGGTATAACCTTTCGAACCAGTTTTTGGCACCGTTGCTGATGAAGGCAACATTTAGTCTATAGTTTAAGGCATTAGCTTATATTTGATTTTTATTTTTATTTCTATTTCGTTCGTTTTTACTTTGGTATCGTGCTCTTGCATGATAACAAGAGTTACAAGAGGTTCGAGTCGTGCAGCTAAAACGATAGATTTAAACATAACACAATTGAACGTACCCTTAGGAAAGCTCGGCGAGAGGAAGAAGAAGAGATCGAGAAATCACAAATGGCTGAGGAATTTAAGAGAAATATGGATCAGGCAGTTAACCCTATAAGGTAACAATAGAAGACCCTTATAGACTTTATGAGGCCAGGTTCTAACCCAGCAAACTAAGCGGTAGCTAAACTGTCTGTTCAAGCTGTCTCACTTGAAATAAAGCCAGCCCTCCTGAACATGCTTTAGTAGAACGTCTAATTTTATAAACTAGTGAATGAAGATCCAAACGCATACATTGTTAGTTTCCTTGAGATTTGTGATACTTTCCGGTATCAACAGACGTCGGAGGATGTTGTTAGTATTAGATTGTTCCCTTTTCACTCTTAAGGATAGAGCAAAGGCTTGATATCACTCACTGAGCCCTGCTAACATCACGTCATGGGAGCAGCTTGTGCGTGCTTTTCTTGATAAATTCTTCCCATTGATAAAGACTACAAAGATCATAAAGGAAATTATCAATTTCCAGCAAGGTGACGGGGAGTCTACAAAGAAGATGCCCACACCACAACTTACCGAAGGAGTTCCTTCTGTAGACATTCTACAACAGAGTAAACCCACTTACTAGAGGCATGATCGATGCAGCATCGGGAGGATCTTTGATGCATAAGATTGTAGATGAAGCAGAGGAGTTAATTGAAGAGATGGCCAGTAATAGCTGCTTGTGGGCGAGTGAGAGCAGAAGGGAGTTATTGCAGTCGATCAGATGACGGAGATGCAAGTTAAGATCGACAATTTGACACGACAACTCAGCAATATGAAGGTGTCATCGTCCGCTCCGGTTAAGGCCATACAAGCGAAGTGTGAGTTATGTGGTCAAGTAGATCATGATACTATGGACTGCTACCTGATAAGAGTGGATAACCAGGAGCAAGTAAACTACATAGGGGTGCAATTTGGACGAGGAGGGGGAAACAATCCCTACTCTAACATATATAACCCCAGGTGGAAGAATCACCCCAACTTTTCCTGATCAAATAAGCAATAATGGATGGCAGTTTAGGCCTCAGGGGCAATCGAGCTTCCAAAAGGATAAAACAAGCTGGATGGATTCAAAGTTGGATAGCATTTTAGACAAGATAGGAGGTATAGAAGAGGCACATAGGAGGATCAAGAGTAAACTCGAGCAAGTTACGAAGAATTATTCCTCGTCTATACATAATTTAGAAGTCCAAGCTGGGAAGCTCCAAGAGGTAATGTCTACTCGGCTTGCTGGAACTCTCCCAAACTCTCCCAAGCAACACTGAGTCAAATCCAAAGGAGCATATCATGTGATAAGTCAAACTCAGGATAAGGAACTAAACAAGGTAGAAGTTAGAAGAAAAGGTCAAGGAATTAAAGAAGACCTTTCGATTGAGCCCGTGATGGAGTCAATTCAAGTAACTTGATGGGTATTTTCGTTCCCTATTGAGCAACAGTGAAAGTTATATGCAAAGAGGGAAGTGAAAAAATTGCAAAAAATTGAGTATAATAAGATTGAGGAGGTGATGGACCAAATATAGTAGAAGCTGAATCTACAGGAGTCTATTAAGAAGAAGGTTAAGAAGCAACCACTGGAAGCAAACCCCAACAAAGCTACGAAGAAAGATGACCTAGGGGACCTTTTCATCCCCTGTGGTATCAACAACATTATTATAGATAGGGCATTTACAGACTTAAGCTCAAGCATAAATATGATGTCCTATATACTTTCAGTCTAAAATTAGGGTTAAGGGAGTTAGTGTCCACCAAATTTTTGGTTAAGATGGCAGATAGAACTTCGCCTAGACCAATGGGAATTATAGAAGATATGCCAGTAAAGGTCAGTAACTTTATTTTTCTTATGGAATTATAAGTTTTGGACATCAGTGAAGATGAGGACACTCCGATAATTCTTGGGCGACCGTTCTTAGCCACTGCGCGATCAATTATTGATGTTGATGGGAGCAAGTTAACTCTGCGACTAGGGAAGGAGCATATAACCTTTAAGGTGTCCATTAGAGAATATGGGGCTCCTTCACCTCCTGTGGATGTCAAAGAAACCAAATCTTGAGGAGAATGGGAGGATCTAGAGGATCTCGCAAATGCTTTCTAAAAAAAACGCTCGCGAAGGAGAAGGCGAGGCAAAGAAAATCATAAGGATGGTGGTAATTGCATTATGGTAGCCAAGGTATAGACTGCAATTAATGGCAACCCAACCATCGAACCAGTCATTCCAACTACCATAAGCTTAAAGGAGCATAGAGCTAATAATGTAAAAAGAAGCATTGCATGGGAGGCAACCCATGGAAAAAAATAGTTTAGTCATTTAATTTTCTTAGACCAATTGAATTCCATAGTTAGGTTTATTTTTGTTTCCATTGAATAAAAGCGAAAAAGGAATAGGATTTTAGTATCACGGGAAAATTGTGCAAGATAAAGAGAGAAGTGAAGAAGTGCTATAAAAGAATTACGAAGTGAAAGAGAAAATATTGGAAAAAGAACAATAAAGGACTTTGGTGTTAGAGAACAGCCGCTAGCCACGACCGTGTCTTAGTAGGCCACGATTATGGCCTCTGATTGCGAATGCTCTTGGTGGTATGCCGTATACCATGATCGTGGCCTACAACCTTGAAGAAATAGGGTAGGGCACGACTATTAAATGAAAATTTTACCTTTTCACCCTTTTCACCACCTATATATTCAGTTCTTACTTCTTTTTCACTTACACTTTCACTTTCATTTTTTCTCTCTAGAATTCCAGCTTCCAAACACTCTCACCTCTCACTAAAATTTTAACCTTCCTAAATTCTTCCACATTATACCTCAAACATGCCACACATTAAGCAATAGGCCCGACGAGAACCCTTTGGAAGATAGCAAGTTGCAAGATAGGGGAGAAGGAACCAAGCAGCGGGCTTCAAAGCACCATTTCCCATTATACTGAGGAGGAAGGTACTTGTTTTTGATGTCTTCGTTCTAGGCAAATTTTAGTTCCCAAATACTTTGATACTGACACATTAGATAGGCTAAAACCATGTGACTGGGTAGAGAACCTAGCCGAGAGAATCCAATAGAGTCAGTTCATACAATTCCAATTCCCTGTATATGAAAAGCTTACACTAGAATTTTTCATGTCCTTGACCTTTGAGCCTAGGAACACCAAAGAATTATCGTTTAGATTGGGAAGATGAGCATACGAACTAAATGTTGAACTAATGTGTGAGACGTATGGATTCCCCGAATCCACCATCATTGATCAATATGATGATTTTTGTGTCTCCCAATACTAGCATGATCTAACTGGAATTGAGCAATTCCATGCTAAAAATGTACACAATAACATTATTCGGTCCTATGAACACTTGTTGCTGCACAAATTTATTTGTCAGCTAGTTTTTGACAAGTCAGAAACTAACAAGTGTTCCACTAAGAAACTTTTCATATTGTGGTGCATGGACCATAGTATTCCAGTCTACACATCCACACATGTGCTGAATGCCATTGTTGTGGTTCCACGCAAGTGGAGTAACCATTTGGGAATGGGATACATAGTATTTGCCATTGCTGAACATTTTGGTATGGAACGAAGGGGTTTAATAGTTCACCCTCCCGACTTCAATCACCATCACTTATTTCACGTGGAGGTCATCCATTCCACGAATATGAGTCTGTGGGAGATCCATGAGAAGACACATGTGAGGCCTAGGGCAGGTCAAGCGAGTTCGAGTTCAACGCAGCCTCGACAAGAGGAGTCAACGAGCAAAGAATCAGAGGAAGAAGAAGAAGAGGAAGAGCAAGGCTAGAAGAAGGTTTTGGATGCAATATTTAAAACCAATAGAACACTTATAGAGATGGGGCACACACAACGACACCAGAGTCGAGATATCCAACGGATCCATCAGTATTTTGAGTCTCAGGGTGTTCAACTGCCACCTCCGATACCATCACCACCTCCATCCCCTTGAGATTTTTTTCTAACCCAAATTCTTTTTCTTTCCTAAATTAGCCTTCAGTTCTATTTTGCCTTTATGTTATTTTTATTTTTATTTTTTATTGTTCATTTTATCTGTTCTTTGTTACTTTCATTTTTGTCATTACCCTTCGTTTATGTGTTTTTGTGTGCTTCCCTCTCACATTGAGGACAATGTGTTGTTCAAGTGTGGGGAGGAATTGTATGTTTTGTTTTTGAATGTGATTTTGCATATTGTATGTTAATTATTAGGTTACATTGCGTGAAATGTGTAAATGTATCAATAGTTTAGATTGAGTGAAAATTATTTAATTTTAGACATAGTCTATTAGGTTGTGAACGATCATTAGCCTGCGAAATTAGTGAATTAGGGGCCTTTGAATAAATATATGGCCTAATTAAGACTTAGTGTAAATTTAGCACCCTTTAGATTGTCACATTCATTCATAATTTAAGGTCTTTTAGCTTAAGTAGCTTAACTAATATTTTTCATGAAAAAGAATAGCCAAAAGTAACAAGGTAGGTTAAAAAAAAGTGTTTAAATAAATCACTATTCCGCTGACCTTCGGGTTATAAATAGAGCTAATAGCCAGTTGAAAACGTGATGTAGCTGAGTAACCAGATCGACACATATCACAAATGTATGCCTTCGTGTAAAAAGGATATAATGACATTTCAACCAAGCTATTTAGTAAAATGACTTAGTTGAGTAACGGGATCAACATTCATCACAAATGTTTGCCTCCAAGTAAAAGACTAAGTCCGAATTAATAAAAATTTAAAAAATGTGTGTTTTCTAAATAAAAACCTACCAGACATGTAATAAGCTTGAATTTTCATGAAAATATACTTAGGAACAGTTACAAAGTCTGAGGGACTAAAAAATTATTAATGTATGGTACAATTGAAAAGGTAAATAAGTTAACACTTAGGTCTCAATTAAGTTGTATATTTATTTCAACCCTTAGACATATATTTTGCTTATTAATGATTTAACATAATTGAATAATTGTGTTCTAGATTAAATTTATTTCATGAAGTCGGAGTCATTGCCTCATTATTGCATTTTGTGTTATATGTTTTTATGTGTTTTATTATTTTATTTGCTTGAGGACAAGAAAACGTTTAAGAGTGAGGATGTTGATAGTTGTGTTTTGTATTATATTTTAGGGTTGAATTTGTTATTTATTTAGTGTGAATTTGAGTGGTGTGTGTGCATTTAGGATGTAATTATATTAGTTTGTGTGTTTTAGTGTTTTTAAAGGTTAGATTAAGTCTTTGAGATTAATGCTACATTTTTTAGGTGTCGTGATGCGTTTGTTAGTGTTTCAAGGTAAATGGGGAAGAACGGTGAAGATTCGAGGAGTTTCAGGCTAAACCCATAGGCCATGATTGTGCACAGCAAGCCACGATTGTGATAGAGAAGGAAGAACTAATAGCAGCCAGGCCACGATAGTGCATTGGGAGCATGATCATGACAGAAAGGTTAAATCACCGCTGACAATCATGGCAGGTAGGGCCACGATCATACCTTGCATCGGGATGATAGAAAAACTTAATTTTGCTAGATTTTATGAACCATTTTCCTAACTTTGACCTAGTACCTACAAAGTATAAATAGAATATGCAAAGTCAAAGATAGAGATAGGATAGACCTAGAGAGAACTTGAACAGCCACCCAACGAAATCCTAAAAGAGACCTTGAGAGATCGAGAAAGAGACAAAGGAAGAGAGAGAGGAGGAAGATGACACAGACACAATGTGCTTCCTGAATTAAGAAGCTTTCTGCCTCCCATCAACTGGCGTAGTTCTGGTTCCTATGTATTTCAATTTTATTCAATTATAGAATTGTTATAGATAGTTGATCATAAACTGCATTGTGGTTGATGTCTTTATACTCACCTTTAGATTGTTATTTTTGATTTAATGAAATATGATTATTTTACATGTTCATTGAATTGATTGTGGTTTATTTTTTCACTTAATATCTCGATAATAAACTGAGAGAGTGAATCGAGAGAAAATGATTAATTTGGGCTAACGAGAGTTAGGTAGATTAATAGATCCGAGATTAAATCAAATTGGTAAATCTTGTGTCCAAAGATCATATTAGGTTTCCAAATGTTTATTAGAGAGCCTAAGAACTAATTAGGTTTTAGATAGGTTAATAATTGAGAGATTACAACCTCCTATAATTTGATTAGGGTTTATAAGTTAGGGTTCAATTATAACTTGAGAGAGAGTAGTTGACGCTAGGATTGTCTAGAACCGTTAATTCAATAAATCGTAATTAGTAGTTTATCATTAAGGATAGGTAATTTTCCCTTTCTCTCTTTCGGTAAACTCATTAGGTGCTTGGGTGTGTGATTATTGTTCGTTAATTGGTTAAGTTTCGTTACTATCTAATTTTGTATTTAAATTGTTATTGTCATCGTGATTGTTTTTAATTATTCCATGTTAATCATTCATCGTTATTTCTGTTGAGTGATTTGGTTTAATTGGTTTAGTTAATTCTTGCGTTTTTAGTTATTGTTTGTTAATTATTGCTTAGTAGTGCTTTCAACCTTAGATTTAGGACTAGCTAGCCTTCCTCATGGGAACAATACCTTAGGTACTACACGAATGACCCGTGTGCTTGCGGAATTTACCAAGGTTAAAAAAAAAAGTAAAATTAAGCATGTATAACCTTGCCAATAGGATTAATATCTTAGGTACTACGTGAACGACCCGTGTGCTTGCGCAATATGAAGGTTAATTAATTAAAATTTACACACATTGGAAAACCACAATCAAGTTTTTGGAGTAGTTGTTGGGGAGGCGATTAGTTTTAGTTCTTTAGTCTAAGCCTTTTTCACTATCTTTTTTTTTAAAATAGAGAAAGAAGTTTGGGGCGTAAAGTAGAGACACAATAAGACATCTTAGAATGAGAAATGAGACATCTGAAGAGCTAAAAGCTAATAAGATATGGAAAGAGCAATGATGGAAGATAGATATTATAGGGAGCAAGGAACTTTTACGAATTAAAATGAGGCATAGTATGGTTAGCAAAGTAACGATCCTTATCAAAACATGTACACTTCGAGGTGGCAGAACCACCCAGATTTCTGTTGGTCCAATAATGTAAGGACTCATTTAGGATGTCAAAACCTATTAAGATTTCAGCAAGATGAGTCTAGTTCATGGGATTCTAAATTGGACAAGATCTTGGATAAGCTAACAGACATGAAATAGGGCCAGAAGATACTAAAAGAACAAATTGGGCAAGTAACAAAAAAGCATGCCTCATCTATTCACAAACTAGAGATTTGAGTGAGATAACTTTCTTGTGAATTTTGTAAGAGAAGTGTGAAAGACTCTCTAAGTAATATGGAAATATATCAAAGAGAGCAATATGAGGCAATCGCACTTCAGAATGGGGGAGAGCCAGAAGGAACAGTGGAAAATCAAACTAAATCCAACCTTATTAAAGGCTAAGAGATGAAGAAAGATATCGAAGAAAAGAAAGTCAACCCTCATTTTTATTCACCAGTTCTTGTTATACCATATGTCAACATCGAAAAATCTTGGGCAGATGTACATGAAAAGAAAATTATCCTTATGATTAATGATGACTAAGTGACATTCGACATGAATGATGTATTAAAGAATTCGAAGGTGTTGGGCCCCAAAAAAATTTTATTTATTTTATTAAGTATGATCTAAATAAATTTTATGGTCTTGTTAGATAAACCATTTTATTTGGAGTCTAATTAGCATGTCAATATTAGGAGGATTTATAGCATGGGTTGATGGAATTAGAAGTATTAAATGGAAAAATTAAGATTAAGTCAGAGTATAGTATGGTGTAAGTTAAATTGAAGAACTAAGAATGCATAAGGGGCATTTTTGGAAGATCACTAAAGGTTA
>JANQBM010000002.1:31387465-31409055 GCA_025594535.1 Erythroxylum domingense
CTCCATTATCTTAGGTTATGTGTCGGAATGACCTACGGGCGTTCCGGTACGTACTCTAGGGTAATGGGGTGTTACATATTACCTTTTAGAACATTAAATACAATCCTACTGATCAAGAGGTTAAGGAGATTGTGTAAGAATAGATAATCTTGGTGGTCTAATTAGATATATGAATTTTACGTCAAGCGTAAAAAAATTTAAACCTATAACCCCTCCTCTAGTATTTCTTATATGATTTAAGCTATCCTGAAAATAATAGACATGGTTAGATTAGTGATAGTTAATCTTATACCCAATGGTAAGACAACCAAATTCTAGCAAGACTATTGGTTGTCTAATAGTCCACTAGAGAAGCCAGATTCCTTGAATAGTTTAAAACTAGTGGTACATAGAGATGCCATAGTTGCATTGGTACTCACTAATAGGTAATTATTTAATTATTATCCTATACGAGATCACGTTAGGGCTGAACTTATACATAACTATCTTAATTTTGAGGAAGATGTTACAATATGGAAACATACCAATTCAGGAGAGTTAACAAACTTATCTTGCAAGAATTTTTTGAGAGGCAACTCACTCACTATCCCATGGACCAAAATTGAATGAAATAAACATCTAAATCCTCATGCTTCCTCTATCTTATGCTAGCTATGAAATGTAAGCTTCCAGTATTTAACAATCTATCTAAGTACTTGGAAATTCCTAATTGGTGCATACTTTGTAGGAGCGTTGAGGAAAATGTACAACATGTGTTCTTATAATGTGATTTCATTAATGACTGTCACAATAGCTTATTACACTTGTTCCATATTTTTTATGCTCCATTGGATTAGAATGGGATAAGTGAATGGTGTGCTAACATTAAGCATAGAAGTAGTATTATGAAATGGTGTTTTTGATTAGCACTTTCATATATTATCTCAACCATTTAATATAATAGAAACAAGAGAAATTTCCATGAGACCATTTTGACAAGGATTTGTTTCACAAGGAACACATACAAAAAATTAGGCTTCATTTAAGCATCTTTATAGACAAATTTAGTGGTGACAACTACATCCACAATACATAGAACTTATGAATCTGATCTATGTATGGTGGCAATAAGATCACTATATATCTCGGTGTAGTAGCTAATCTTAATAACTCCAATTGAAGGAGTATGCTTAGTTATTGCAATCTCTCTTGTACATTTTGCATGGCTTAAAGGTTTAATAAAATTCAAATTTTTTAAAAAGGTAAAAGGTGTATTTTTAATTCTAAAATTTACATCAAAATGCAAATTAGGCCTTAATATTTTATAGTATTTAAAAATAATTCTAATATTTCAAAATCATTTACTTTTAATTCTAAAGTAAAGAAATCCTTAATGGGATTCCATCTCCTAAGTCCCATGTTAGTACTGACATCACATTTCCTTTAAAATTTTCTTTTTTTATGAGGGACCAATAGTATAATGTTTTTGAGTTATTATAGGAACAAAATATCCTACTTCACACATTTGCTTTAGTCATATGTGTGAGATCAAGCAAGCTTTATCAGGTTGGATTTTTTATTCCAAAGAGGTGAACTAGGTCATAACAGAGTAGATGACAGAGAAAATTGATTTTTACAAGTCTATAATATGACAAACTATGGAAATCATTTATATATTGGACCCAAATTATAATATGGAGGGGCTTTATTTTTATTATTAAAAGTTTTATGGTAATCGGGCATAAGCACTTATTGATAGCATTGAGCAATTTTTATATGAATTATTTAATATTATCAACTAAGATTGGACAAAGATCAGGATCGCAATAAATTCAATATCAGATTTAGCTTTATCTTCTTCTATTGTTGATTTAATTGTTATAAGTCTTGAATTTGAAGAATTCATTAAGGAAAAGAAGGCTTTGACCTTTTACAGTAAGATGGAATTGGACAATTATTTAGAGACAAGTATTGTGAACTTGATTTAAAAGGTGAAATTTAATTTATTTTCATGATAGAAAACATATGGAGGTACTTATTTAATCATGCAAGTAATTGCTTAAGACCTATTAGTAATTTCAGTATCTACTATTGCTTCAAAATCTACTTCTAGTACTGGTGTTTAGATAGTTAGTCCTCATCATGCCAACTTTATTCTAATATTGGGAAAACCTTTATGTGTCACTAAAGTTGGCTAGGTGACGAAGATATTCGAGCTAAATTTCATTCTTATGATATGTAAAAAATTTTAATTTAATAATTTTAGTAATCATATATTATATTATCTTATGTTGTCTTTTTTTGTATTGATACAAATACGAAGACCTTTCTTCCAGCTAAAAGTTTTTTCAAACAAATATTCGATGATGAAAGTATATTTAATTGTTAATTATCATGTATTGAATACTTTTTTAATACAATTATTACATAATTAAGTATAACTTAGATATAAATGTTTCTATATGTAAATGAAGTCGTGCAAACCGTTGATAATCCCATTGTATTGACTAATGAGCTCATGTTGTTTTTCTATTCTTTGCTTCTCAATTTACTATTCTTTTCATGTGATTGCTTTATTTTGAAGATATACTCTTTTCTTGTGTCGTTTTATGCAATTAACAAAGAAAACTCCACAAGGTTATCTCTCCTTGTTAACTAAACTTTAGACTCCTCAACTTTAATTGATATTTTCATATCTTTTTTCAATTGGATAGCAATGCTACGGTACTTATTACTTTTGAAAATAAAAAGATTTTGATAATTGCACTATGATATTCCTAGCATAGGAACAATTTTGATTGATATTATTATGTCATATTTTGAAAGGAACAAGCATACGGATTTAATATTTTTCTATTATAAAGCACCATAGGGAAAGAGCTGGGTCTTTAATTTTTTGTTTAATGTTATAGATTATTGACATAAATAATATTGCATTTTGATTTTCCATAATTTTTAGACTTGAAATTTTTCTTTTTCCTTTTCCTTTTAATGCATTGTCATCTTATATTGTAATTAATAATAGGCCTTTCTATGCTTACCAGTTTCCTTGCATATCAAAGAAAAAAAATCGGGCCTTGTCCAAGTAAATAATTAACGGTAGCAAGCCTATATTTCGTTAAGTTCTCATTTAATGATTAAATATCTTCTTAAATGAATAAGTTAGAACAAATAAAAATAATAATTGTATTTATTTCTTCAATTACTTCAATTTAAAATATATTTTAAATTAATGAATGCTAGAGAGAATTGTCAAGAAAGTGGGTTTACTTATAACTTATATTAACTTTGAATTATATTATTATTTGGCATATATTATGTGACATGTTTTGCATTTCTCACAATTTGGAAAAGAAATATGTGGTAAAGGATAATGGAATTTTCACATTACCTAATATTAAAGGGAAAGGTGAAAAAAACCTTAAAGATACAAAATTACTAGTCACTTAGGTAAAGTCATAATAAGTTCGAGAATTAATAACAAAATAAAAAACTAGTAATTATCATATCTTATTTATTTAAATGTTAGTCCATGTTTTGAGTTAGGTAAGTGTCTTTAAGCCATTAAATTTATTTGGCTTAGGCATAATGAATGAGAAAAGATTAAAATATAAAGGTTTTGTAGATTGAAGATACAAATTCTAAAAGGAAGACCATTTTATTATGAGACAAGCCAATGGAGACAAAGAAAAGATAATAGTTTGAAGTGACACTAATTTTAAAGAAATTACGCAAATGTATTTTGATTATTTTTATTTAATTATAAGAGATTGGTCTTCAATATTTATTTAACAAAAAATATGGATTTCTTATTAGAATTAAGACAATTTGACAAAACTGAAAACTTTAGGTTATTCAAGACTATATTTAAAAATAGATGAGTTAGATTTTCTCGATATAAAATGATGTATATTAAAAAAAATTGGAAAGTAGAACTTGGAATAACAAAGCATATTATAAGATAACATTTGTAAATAAGCTTTTTTCTCTTAACAAACATATTTACTAATTGACACATAGTACTTTTATTGTATATTGTCAATTTATACGGAGAAGTTCATTAATATATCAAAAAATAACTAGTGAAAGCATCCACGTTTTTCCTAAATCATTTAAAAAATTAGTAATGTTTGACTATATATTTAAAATTTTGGAATTTTGGATAAAATCTTTAACTAAGAATTATTTCGTTTTAAAATTAAATTAAATAATTTAAATTTTTGATAATTAAATAAAAATTAGACTTGGCTCGAGCCTAACAGGCGATTGAGTTATAGGTCCTTATCTTGAATCTTAAAGCTAGATTGAGCCCAAGTTTAGGCTTAAGTCCTGTCCTGAATCTTTATAACCATTTTTAGACGAGCTTGGGTTAGGCCATTGCCACCTCTAATTACTTACAAGTTATAAGGGCTCCTTATTTAGCAGAACAATGAAGAGAGTAGTAAAGAGAACTAAGCAATTTAGATTTCACTCTGGTATTTGCTATTGATTGACTACTATTATCTAGAGCTAACAATGTTTTTGTATTTGCTTTAATGATTGTAATCTGAATGTTTTCTAAAATGTCTAAACTTGAGGTTAAATCAAGCGAAGGCTCATTCTACATTTCAAATAAAGCAACAGAATAAGAAGCAATGATACTAGCTATTACAGGCTTTAATAGAAATGAATTGCTAATCACATATATAGGAATTCCTATCTCTTATAACTCTACTTATAGAGGTTACAAAACTCTCATTAACAAGATATAAGCAAGAATTTCAAGTTGGAGTATGAAGGCTTTGTCTTTAGCCAGTAGAGGTCAACTAATTTCACTATACTCGATGCAATTAGTCTATATTGGGCATCTCATATAACTCTTCCTAGGGATGTTATCAAAACTATTGATAGTAATCTTAAGAAGTTTATGTGGTCTAGGAATAGAACAGGGAGACACACCATTCCTATTAAATGGTTTGATTATGGTCCTTGAAGATACATGGTGGCTTGAATGTGATTTCTTTGAATGTTTGTAATCTTGTCATGCTTACTAAAAGGTTGTGGATGATCATTGAGGATAAGCAATCTTTATGGGTTAAATATATAAATGTTTATTACATTAAAGGGAGGAGCTTATGGAAGATTAACATACCTAAGAATGCTTCTATTGCAATAAAAACAATCTTCAAATTAAATTGCAAAGTCATGTGGTATGTAACCAGAATGCTGGGAAATGATGTTAATACATTCTTTTGGTATGATAGATGGCTGGCTACTAGAGTATTTGAAGATATTGACGAGCTTAACTCAATTAGAGACATCATTAGAGGATATCAATATGTTTGTGCTCTTGCACACAAAGGAGAAATTTTTTTAAGAATGGAAGATTCTGGCTTATATAATCATATCAATAACGGGAAGCTGAAGAAAAACAAGATGGAATTCAACTGTTGGACATTGTCTAAGCATGGTAAATTCAGCGATGTATCTTATAGAAAGATCTTTCAAAGGCAAGGAAATATAGTACCGTGACCTAAACTAGTTTGGTGTAAGTATATGCTTCATAAAGTGTCAATTATCCTATAGAGAGCTATTAAAAATAGATTGCTAACAGTTGTCTGATTTAAACAAGTGTATGGCAATACCAAATTGACGTGCATTATGCAAATAAGAGCAAGAAAGCATAACTCACCTATTCTTTAAATATCAATTTACTTAGGCTTTTTAGAAGGACATTACAAGAAGATGTTTGTTAGAAAACTAACCAGAGGAATGGGATTAGATTGTGTTTTTGTGCTCAAAACTATAAATGCAAAACAGTGATGCTTCTTTATATCATATCTAGTACAAGCTTTATCGGATGAAAGAAACATGATAATATTCAAAGGTAGTGAGAAACAACATCAAAGGCTATTCAAAGAGATATTTAATGCAATCAAGTTACACATAGTTACATTTTATTTTGTGTACTTGGAAGTCTTCTTTATGATGTAATGCTTTTCTAGTTGTTTGTTGTCCAATTCAAAATAATGGTCTGGTTTATGCTTGTAAAACCTTGATGTTGCTTTTCATTACTTAATTAATTCACAATTTTTCAAATATAAAAAGTTACGAGGGCTCCAACGAGCATATTTGATCTATTTCCCGTTAAATTTCAACAAAAAATTCATTAAAGCTCGAGCTTGACCAGAGGTAAAATTTGAGCAAAACTCAATTTTAAGGTAATTTAAGAGAGAAATAATATTCGAAGTTTTAGTTATTAAAGCTGATAAAGCTATTAGTATTTCAGAATAAATGGTATTTAATACGTACAAGACTGATAAGATTCCGAACAAGTACAATTAGTCAATAAAGGGTACATCTGTTCAAAACTTCGATACTCTCTTTCCATATGATTTCCAACAACTGAATGCATTAAGTCAGCTGTTCAAAGAATATAATCAAGGGCTTACAGATTGTGGTTCGACAAATTATTATGGTCCAGTATCCAGGTTCTCTCTTCCAAAACTACCCACTTTCCCCATCCTGTCATGAATTCAAGCACTTCAATGCACGACTGGGATTGAGGAAAGATGCACGCTACTGTTATAGAAGCAAAATATAAAACTGAATCCAATAACAAAACCAATTCCATTTGAACTTCAGAGACTATCCACGCTATATACAGGTAGTAAGCTTGGATATACTAGGCAAACAAGATATAGAATATGTCTAGCTGGTACATATAACCACCTAAATACAACATTAACTGCAATAAGATGTTGACCAAGTTGCTGAGCAGTCATCAGTTCTTAAAATCCATGAATCTTAATGTATTCTTTCTTCACTATGCCTTCCTGCTTGCCAAATTTCATTATGACAATTCTATTCAGGGAACTTTGAGAACAGAGGACTTGTACAAACGAAATCTGACTTACCTGAACAAGAAAGAGTGAAACGTTCTTCCGTTGATCACCTTGAAGTTGAATAACCTTGCATAGAGGAACAATTTTAAAGCAATCAGATGTTGAAAAGGATGATTAGTTATAGCAGAATTGATGTGACTAATGAATACCTGACCCAACCCTGGATCTTGGACCACAGTACCATTGCAG
The DNA here is from genome assembly GCA_025594535.1 of Erythroxylum domingense. Lineage (NCBI taxonomy): Eukaryota > Viridiplantae > Streptophyta > Magnoliopsida > Malpighiales > Erythroxylaceae > Erythroxylum > Erythroxylum domingense. Next base: position 31,394,518 of record JANQBM010000002.1, read on the forward strand.
CAAAATTCCTTTTTAAGGTCTTTGAGAATCTTGTTATAGCTGTATTCCTTCTTTAACCCCTGGACGGTTGTCAGGCTTTTCCTACCATTTCGCTGCTGTATACGTATATGCACATAATCCAAGGCTCCAGCCCCAGAATTACCTTCATTTGCCTCAGCGAATGGATCTGCTTATCATCATTTTACAAAATCATACACAAAACAAGAGCACTTCATTCACTACTTGCAAAAAGTTGACGTACAAATCTTCAGTCAGAGATGTTGCGAACTTTTTGTCCAGTTCGTAATTGGGTATCCATATTAATGTTCGATTATCTTAGTTGCTAACAATCGTATCCTAATGTGATCAGAAAGCGGGAGTGAAATTATGGTAATGTGGCCATATCAATGTGGTGTGGAAGCAAATAAAAGGAGAAGTGCCTAAGTTGGTCACATTAAGAAGAATCGATGTAACCATCTTGATCCTTTCCCTATGCATCAAAAGAAGAAAAAGAAGAGACGTACCAAAGGCACTAGGAACTTGTACGTCGAGGTCAGACATGAAACTTCTTCTCACCAGTTGAAGTGAAATGCTTGGAGATACTACCACCCACTTCTATAACCAGGATAAGTGATATTAAGCAAACGATTCCGTCGACTGCATGGAAAATGAAAATGCTGCATATAACAGAGGAAAATAATACAAAATTTCGATCCTTGTACTCTAGATCAGTTAAATTGGTTCATGGTAAATTCTTTTCCTCTTTTCATTAGTTTGCTCTTGCATTATTATGACCACAACACAACCAAGCGGCAAGCGCTACAAGCCTAACAGCTGATTAAAACAAATTTTAACTAGGTATTAAAATTTCAAAATGATTTTTTCATTCTAAACTTTTCACCTAGTCACAGGTAACTGGTGTAATAACTTAGAATCTTAGGATAACTCGTATTCTGATTTAAAACTTTGCCTAAAACATATATTCCCTATTTATTCTGTTCCCTCGTAGTTGGAAATTATAAAAGTTCACCCAGCTCAAATTAATTAAAGCAAAACGTAAGAAAATAGAAGAAGCTGTAATTAATTATATCGTGGAGATTGAAGAGAAGACAATGTCAATCATAATTGTGCAAAGAAACTCAAACATTCAGAACTTGGAGAACTTACCTGGTATTTGTTTACGGAAGAAACGTGACGTGGGAGCAAATAGGAAGAAATTGGTACAAAAAAAGCAAGATAGGCCTAACAACGTTAATATAAGTATAAGCTTTGGCGGTCCTCTTTTTTACATTGGAGAGAAGTCCTCTTGACCGCACAGACGTCTGAACTGACCATCCCCGGCTGGGATGTCCGTGAATTCCACTTCCTCAATGTACGCTCTGTTTATAAGTCTCTCTTGATTCTAGTTTTTCACAAGATTTCCTCTAGTTGTTGTCCCCCTAAAATAACAAAATATATAGGCTTATAAAATTTTTCCTATTGCCTTTAAAAAAATATATGATCTATTAAGTTATATGGTAATACTAAAATGTATATCTTTAGTTGAATTTATTGGCTTATTTTATTTTATTTCAGTTAGTTAAAAATTATATTAAATTGTCTTATAGCTCAATAGTTTTACAGGTAGTTGATTCCAAATTTTCCCTGAGTCCTTATATAAAGTGTATTAATGTGATCTATACACATATATATACAAAACACAAAACAACATTAAATAGTCACTAGGTCGTACATCTATCATTTTTATAATATGACTTAGGAAAGTAGTGTGTCAAGCTAACAAAAACTTTAATTATTATCTTTCTATTATTTAATCTAATAAACAAGTTACTATATTGCAAAAATAAAATTAACAAAACCAAAATAACAATTAAGAGATAAACAGTCAACATAATAGATGAGAATTAAACAACTAGTAGATAAATAAGATCTAGATAAAGAATCTTCATAAAACATTTTCGAAATGCTTGAATTTATCATAGTTTAATGACCAATTATAATTCCCATTATTGATTTCACTCTAACTCAGAAGGATCACTGATAGCGCGCTGTAATGCTAGTCAAAATAAAAACTAGACTACTACTATAGTATTGGTGAGTCTAGGTCCAATCCACAACGAGTGTATAAAAGTTGTTGAAATGAAATTAATCAGTGTTTAGGTTAAGGGGGTTTTGAATTTTAGAAATAAGAAAATAAAATAAAGCTAAAGTAACTAACAAAAGCAATGTAAAGAAAACATGTAAAAAATGACAAATTGAGGAATTTATTAAAGATCCGATTCTTTGGTTTAATCTCGGCCTACACCGTAATTAAACATATTTTATTGGTTTGTTGTTCTCAAACCTCTCCTAGCAACTATTAATTGTGGGTTAATAATTAACCCGTGTTTTCCTTTAGGTAGTATTTAATCAAGATATGATCGTTAATTAAATCTAACTACCGAATAACCTAGGATACAATCTTTATATTCAATTGGGTAGTAGCATTACAAATTCGAAAAACTGATTAATCAATGCAATAACCACATACGATGCACCATTTAACCTAAGTTATGTTATCCCTAATGATTACGAATCATTAGTCGCTACATATGAATTTCAAGGTAACAATTACAGATTATATCAAAATTCTAGTAATAGCTTTGCAAATAAACGATTTAATGAACACAATAAAATCATCTTTTCACAATACCCATTGAATTCATACAAAAATAACCAAAAAATCACGAGAATACGATTATCCATACATAAAACCTAAATCAATTAACATAGGATAATACAATCAATTTCTAACGAGAGAAAGAAACAACAAAAATAGTGAAATACACTTAACTTGGGTTGTTGGCATGATGTCACCTCCAAAACAGCATTGAGATATCTAGCCCTTCATGTGTCTCTCCCAAAAAAATGCTTCAACCCCGGATTGAATAACCCCGCCAAAACCCCTAAAACCTCACTACTGTTATATTTAACTTGTTTAGTTTTTGGTCAACTTCACTATTCATTCCTTTTAACCCCATGCTCTTGTTTCTGCGTTTCACTCCTGCCTTTTCCATGTTTTGTTTTTCTTTTTTTTAACAGTTTTGGGCTGCGTTTTCTGCTCCTTCTATGGTTGTGCATCGTCGCATCGCTGCGTCTTGGTGTGAAATGTCTGCGTTTTGGTCCATCCCTGCAGTTGTTGTTTTGTCATTTTGTTATCTGTTGTGTCCCTTAGCTATGTCATTTTTGTTCAACGTGTGTGAGTGCATGAAATACACATTGCTTACATGTTGGCCTAACTTTGTTATCTTGTTCTGCTGACGTTTTGTTCTCTCTGTATTGCGGTTTTACTGCTTCTCGCCTCCCAGCTGTTGCGTTGTGGTTTTGGTGTTTGCTCCCTATCTACTGTAGCATTTTGGCTCTCCTTTATCCATTAAACTCTAATGTCCACCATCCTTTGTTGTGATGCCATTAATTCACGTTCTTGCATGCAAAAATATGCACATGATTGATGACTTTCTACTTCCTTATGCTTCCAACATTTCTTGTCCATTAACTATGTTGTCAATTAAATCACTATCTTACATAGATGTCATGAATGAGTGATCCTTCTTCATTGTATTTTCATTTTTCTTGTCTTCTTGTCTTTTAATTTTCTTCTTTATGCTCCATGAAGATAATTGGGTATTAGTCTTTAAAAAATGGCCCAAATATCGTGCTTTCGACTCACATTAACTTCTTTGCTTCCAAATTGTGCCTAAAATGGCATATGAGTCAAAGTAAGTATCTTAAGAAATTTAATGTCATTAATCGCTAAGTGTTATAAAATAATTAAACAATCAATTAAGCACATATCAATTTCACCCACACTTAGTGTATAGTTGTCCTTGGGAAAAGCATCAAAATTAAGGTCATCGACCTAAAACATTTACTCATTTCCCATATGTTATAAGAGTACATAATCATAAGCAAAGATAAATTACTTTAAAAAATCATAGCAAGAAGTCGACATTCCAAGCTTTTACTCATGATCAATCAGCATTCATCATCCTTAAAAACTGAGCAATCTAATGATAGACTCGAAAAATGTGTTTAAACAAGATATGTTCATAGGTACACTCAACACCATTTATGATCATGTCATTCCATAACTTTGCATATCATTTCATTTCTCCAACACTAATGTTCACATGCAAAATTATGGATCAAAGGACTTTTCAAGGTTGTAATATGGGAAAAGGTAAGGTAAGATGTATTTGGGCCAAGTAGCATGAAAGTCATCAAAGCTAGTGAAACAAAAGTAACGCGTAATATACTATCAAGGGAAAAACCCAACATTCACTCACAACTGTGTACATCAACTATGATGAATGCAAAAATAAGTTTCACAGGTCAAACTCAAGCTCTCATACACAAACCATATGAAGTATATACCAATTCGAAGGGATCACTCACACAATTGATGACAATACATTGAAACCACAAAAAAGACCCTTCTAAGCCAACATCTACCTCATATTTAACATACTCAAGTAACCTATCCAATACAACTTTAGGAGAATGCGTTAAGTATGAATAACCTTACAAACCATATATGCACTTCATCCTTGATACATTTATTTAAACATTTTTTCTTCTCTTTTCTCTTTTCTCTTTTTCTTTTGCTTTTCTCTTTTATTTTTTTCTTTTCCTTTCTTTTCTTTTCTCTTATAAAAATTAAAATAAACTACATCAACATGGAATTTTTAATAATAAGACATAAAATAACATCCCAACATTATAACCAACCCATACACATGCATACCACCACACTTAGAATTTTGTACTTCCACAAACTCAAAAATCAACAAATGTTCCACTAACTTTAAGGCTTGGGAAGGAAATTTGGTGAGGTTAAAACATGTAATGTGGGTAATACACAAAGAAAAGGAAAATAAGACTCAAGGGAGCTTATCAAGGAAAAAAATCATGTTAATGGGGTAGGCTATTTGGCTAATGTAGCTCAGAAAAGTAAAGAATGCCTAATCATATCCATGTTAATGAATGTGATAAAAATGTGGTCTCGAATAGAAATTCAATGCAAAATTAGGATGCATGTCATAAAGTTCACACATTATCAAAAGTCAATGAGATTGATATGAAAAGGCCAATCAACTAAGGATCAAACTCTCACCGTCTTTATCTACCACTAGTCACTACTCTTTTAAAGAGAATGCACTGTCTTTGTCTATTACTATTCACTACTCTTCTAAAGAGAATGCACATCGACCAATCACAGGAGCAAAAGTACATGCTAAAGTTGCTATCAAATTAATTCTATAGTCAAGTCATTCTCTAATTATGACTATATAGTCCTAGAAGCAATAGAAAATGAAAAAATGTTTATTTCATTTGTTTTATTCTTCTCTCATTTTGATTTAAAACTTAAAAACAAGCAAGAAACAAACTAACATAGAAACAAACATGTAAATAAAAAGTAATGCAGAAATGTAAAGATAAGAAATTTACTTCCCTTGGGTTTCCTCCCAAGAAGCGCCTTTGTTTATGGTCGCTGGCTCAACTCCATGTTTCCTCCTCACGTGACAAAATTGTGTTCTTCAGGTGTCATATACGGCTCCTCCATATGAGGTTCTTCAAGATAGGGTCTTAGTTGATGATCCGTCATATTCAGTATCTTCCTTATCCTCTGACTTTCAATCTTGAATGACCCTGTGCACTTTAGCAAGATCTAAAAGGTCTCTTCGCCTTTTTCTTCCTCATTTAATTCTTCCAATCTATTATGTAAAGGTGAAGAGTTAGTCTAAAAAATAATCATAAACTCATTACTCACCTCTGAGCTAAATGATATGTCTTTTTCTGGTTCAAGCCCCTCCTCAACTTCTTCTTCATATGCAATTCCCTGAGTATTACACTCAAGATTCTCGAGCTCTTTATCACTTTGTAAGATTTCCTCACTTCCTTCTATAGGATATGCCTCGGGTTGATATGATTGCTTCTCTTCCATTTGTGATTCTAGGAATTCAATCCTTGTTGCCATTTCACCCATTTGGCTTAACAAGTTCTGGTTTCTAGACGTTATATGCCTCATTTCTTGCTGAAACTATTACAACTGTTGTTGTAGGCTCTGTTGAAATTGGAGATTGTTAGCAATCATAACATTCATCAATTCTTCTAGAGATGTACCTGAGTTTTGTTGGCTCTTTACATCTTGGAAACTAGTCCAAGATTACCTTTCATCCTGCTAGAATTGTAGGATATTCTGTTGAAGTTGTTGCATACTCTCTTTAAGCTACTGCATACACTGTTGAAATTGAAGATGACCAGTATTATAGGTTTTGATATAGTCGTCTAGAGGCATACCTGAGTTGTGACAAGAAGCTTTTGGCCCACATAGGAATTGTTGTATGTCTTGCAATTTATCATAGAAGTGATTCTGATAGTTATCCCATCTATAACCAAAGTTAGGTTGATCAGTCCAACCTTGGTTATAGGATTGAGAGTAAGAGTTAAAGAAAAAATTACTTCTATACATGAATTTTTAAAAAAATATTTATCACAAACACGAAATGGTAAAAAAAGAAAGAATCACGAAATAACTGAAAAGAATCCAATTGCAAATAAATATATACAAAACACCAATTAAAATCACAAACAAAGACTAAAACATCGCACTCCCCAATAACAACGTCAAAATTGATAGCGCGTCGTAACGCTAGTCAAAATAGAAACTAGATTACTACTATAGGAGTGGTGAGTCTAGGTCAATTTTACAATGAATGTGTGTAAAGTTGTTGAAATGAAATTAATCGGTGTTTAGGTTAAGGGGGTTTTGGATTTTAGAAATAAGAAAATAAAATAAAGTTAAAATAGCTAACAAAAGCAATGTAAAGAAAACATGAAAAAAATGAAAAAAGAGGGGAATTCAGTAGGAACCCGATTCTTTAGTTCAATCTCAGTCTACACCCTAATTAAACATATTTCATTGATTTTTTGTTCTCAAATCTCTTCTAGTAACTATTAATCATGGGTTAATAATTAACACGAGTTTTCCCTTATGTAGTAATTAATTAAGATACGATCATTAATTAAACCTAACTATCGAATAACCTAAGTTACGATCTCTAGATTCAATTAGTTAGTAGCATTATAAATTAGGAAAATTGATTAATCAAGGAAACAACTACATATGATGCGTCATTTAACTTAGGTTATATTATCCCTAATGATTACAAATCATTAGTCAATATACATAAATTTCAAAATAATAATTACTGATTATATCGCAATTCTAGCAATAGATTTGTAAATAAATGATTCAATTAATGCATTAAAAACATCTTTTCACAATACTTAATGGGTTCATACACAAATAACCGAACAATAAAAAGAATATGATTATCCATAACTAAAACCCAAATCAATTAACAAAGGATAACACAATCAATTTCTAACGAGAGAAAGAAACAACACAAACAGTGAAACATACTTAACCCAGGTCGTTAGCATGATGTCACCTCTGAACTAACGTTGGGACATCTAGCCCTTTATGGGTATCTTCCAAAAAAATGCTTTAGCCCCACATGGAATAACCCAGTCGAAGGCCCTAAAATGCTCGCTACTGTTATATTTAACTCAGTTAGTTTTTGTTCCACTTCACTATTCACTCCTTTAAAACCACTCTCTCATTTCTACGTTTCACTCCTGCCTCTACTGCGTTTTTTTCTTCTTTGCTTTGATAGTGTTGCGTTGCGTTTTCTACTCCTTCCTTGGTTGTGTGTCGTCGTGTCGCTACGTCTTTGTGTGAAACATCTGCATTTTGGTCCATGCCTCTAGCTACTGTTTTGTAGTTTCGTCATCTACTGCTTCCTTTGGCTGTGTCATTTTTGTTCAACATGTGTGAGTGCATGAAACACACATGTTGCTGGCATGTTGGCCCAACTTTGTTGTCTTCTTCTGTTGGCGTTTTTTTCTCACTATACTACCGTCTTACTACTTCTTGCCTCCCAGCTGGTTCGTTGTGGTTTTGGTCTTTGCTCCCCATCTGTTGCAACGTTTTAGCTCTCCTTTATCCATTAAATTCTATCGTCCATCATCCTTTGTTGTACTGCCATTAATTCACATTCTTGCATGCAAAAACATGCACGTGAGTGATGACTTTCTAATTCCTTATGCTTCCAACATGTGTTGTCCATTAAATCACTATCTTGCATGGATGTTGTGAGTGAGTGATTTTTCTTCATTGTATTTTTAGTTTTCTTGTCTTTTAATTTTCTTCTTCATGCTCAATAAAGAGAATTGAGTATTAGTCTTCAAAAAATAGCCTAAATATTGTGCTTTTGGTTCACTTTAACTTCTTTGCTTCTGAATTATGTCTAAAATCACATATGAGTCAAAGTGAGTATGTAAAGCAATTTAATGTCATTAATTACTCAGTGTTATGAAATAATTAGACAATCAATTAAGCACATATCAATCACGTACTCTTATCTTTTGTAACTCATTCAACTCTCAATATTCATGTTTTGATATCTAGTTATGTATTTATAATATCTTTTGTATTAGCTACTTCAATCTTATATATAAAATTTGATGTCTTTTACGTTCATTCCTTCAATTTAACATAAAAAGCAAATAAGAATAATCCTGAAGAAAACTAAAATATTTTAATAAATAAAAAAATCAATTCAAAATTTATTTTAAAGATTTATTCTAGTAAATGTATATCCCTATTTCATGAAAAAAACGTAAGGAAAACCAACAATAACCAATAAAGAAAACAAGATAAAAGAGTGAGTTCTCATAACTTTTGGATGTTGATGTTCTTGATTGAGTCTTGATGGAATCTTACTTTCTCTAAGATTTTTCCTTTATTTATTTTCACATGAATCTTCTTTACCTCGTAACTGATTTTTATTCCTCCTAGACATCTCTTCCATTTCTTTTCTCCTTCCTTATCTTTCTATCACAAAACCCTAAAAATTTCTTCAAACACGGGTCAAACACGATACTTGTATTTTTTATACCCCTTTTAGCTTCTTTTTTATAACCATTAATGCCAACATAGGTTAAGAACATAAGACTGTATTGGCCCTATATTAGAATAATCCCCTTTTATTTTGCATTCGAGACTCCTTGATTGGAACATAGGTCTTAATACAAGGAACATGGTATCATTTAGAAGCCATGTTCTAAATATTTAAACATATCCAACCTTTATTCTATAAATGGCCAAATTATCATAGAAGTAGAATATATACTAGTAGAATGTGATGCTTATATGTGTTTAAATCATGTTACTTCATACAACAAGTTATTAAATAAACAAAATACACAATTAAGTTACACGGGTTGAACACAATACCATATAGTTGTCATGTTAGTGAATATGGAGTTATGTTCTATCTATATTATTTGAAAATCACTCTAAAACTTTTATCACTCGGCTCCTGCTTGCCTAAATTCGCACCTTCTTTATCGGAAAAGTAAAATAAGTCCTCAAAAATATAAACCATATTAATTACCAAATTGTATAAAAATCATCAAAATACAAACTAAATGCTGTCAAGATAAAGTATTCCACTAAACTTCTTCTACAGAATGTTGTGAAAATTTATTGTTTTTAGGCCAAGACTACACCTATAATTAGATGAGATCCTCCCTTTAACCATAATTAGGTAAAATTGTATCCTATTTTTATACTCAGTTGAAATTAATTATAATTAGATAATTAGTTAAATATTTGGGAAGCAAAAACTTCACATCTAATTTATAAAAAAAACGATTACCTGTCAGTGAACAAACACTGGGGAGATGGGGTGAACAGTAATGCTTAAGCTCACAATCTGACATTTCGTAGGCAATAGATGATTCTGCTTTCAATTTCAACTAACTACTTGGGCTTCAGTTTACTTCATTTTATTTAAGCCACTAGACCAAGGTTCAACCTCCTGGTTTGTTTAGGGGTGTTTGTTTTCATTTTTATTTTTGATTTTCTGTTTTTGTTTTTAAATTCAGTAAAAAAATCCTGCTTATTTTAGTTTTTAGTTTCTGTTTTTGGTTTTGGTTTCTTCCAGTTTTTAAAAATTATGAAAACTATAAAAAGTAGTTTTTGTTTCTTGTTTCTGTTTTTTTCATAATCTATTTACTTTCATTTAATATATTATTTAATTATTTAAATTTTATAAAAAATATGAATAATTTAATTCAACATTATATATATTTAATAAATTAATATTAATTATCAATAAAAATTATGAATTATTTAATTTTATTTAATTTTTATAATTAAATTATATATATTTAAATTTTAATAATTATTAATAAATCTAATTAAATTTAAAATTTATAAATATTCAAATAAAATTTGATTTAATAATTAAAATATATTTCAAATAAATATTAATTTTTAAATAAAATTTTAAATTTTAAATTATTTATTTTGTTAAAATAACATAATATTATAATAAATATTATATAAGAGATTAAATAAATTTATTTAATTAAAAATAACTTATTTTTAATTTTTATCTAATATGTAATTATTATTAGTGATAAAAATGTAACTACATTAGCATTAACAACCAAACATCTTTTTCTTTTCATTTGAAATAAACCAGAAACAAAAAATTGAAGACGAAAACTGAAAACTATAACAGAAAAATAGAAGTAAAACTAAACGACCCCTACTTATTAGATATGATTTACAAAAAAGTATAATTATAAATAAATTAGAACCAATTGGATATCATTAAGTGTAATCAAAATGGATGATTTTTAAGTCTAATTGATCTCAAACTAAAAATAATGTTAAAATTAATCAAATACTATAAAATATATGTTGAATTAAAATTGAATTTGATGGTGAACAAAACCTTAAAAGTAAAAGATCAAAGTTAAACACTAAAACTTAGATGAAATTAAATATCAATACTAATATTCTTCCTTTTTTACTTGAATTTTTATTTTTAATTATGTTAGTTAAAGAAAACTTTATTTTTTTATTTTCAATTAAAAATGTGAATAAAACTAACTACTTCAAATGTTGTAAAATTGTTGCATATTATAATCATAACATTAGAAAAGTGGTTAATGGATGATATAAATATGGTCTACTTATGAATTTGTATATGAATAAACTTTCTAGAATTTGTATCATTTAAAAGAATCGCCTTTATGATTAGTAAAAATGGAAGGAATGATAAAAATTTCACGAAAATCGAAGGTCTAAGGAACAATATCTTATTGATCTCTTGAGTAGTGTTGAAGAATAGGAGATTGATTATCAACAAGTAATATGGAAATGCATATAAGAGATTGAGATAGGATGACAATGAGCTTGCCCCACTAATGAGCTAGCCAATGAGCTAGCCAATAATGTCTTTTTTTAATTAAGTCTGGGCCTAAATTGCCTAGGCCTAGGTCTAGGCCTACTCGATGCCCAACACTTCTAAGCAAAATGATATAATTTTACTTAGACTAGTTGGACCTCGGACGGTCTAGGCCTGGACTTGGTCCATGAGTCAGTCTATTGAAAACACTTAAATCTAAGCCCATGGGCTGCTCATTACCATCCCTAGATTTAGAAATTAAGAATGTAAAGAAAAATTACATATCGGAGAAATGTGCCCAAGAATTGGTAGGTCTCTGATGGACAAATTAACGAGAACAAAATAAAGTCACCCCTTAAAGTCTTCAAGCCATGCTCAATCTAGTTAAATTAATGATAATTAACCGAAGTCCCTTATCTATATGCAAAGGATTACAGTAAAGTGAGAGAGGAGAATGGGACTACCCTACAAATCCCATATCAAAGCTTCATTCCTTCCAATTTACTTTGTTGGCTCCCAAAGTCCACATCTTATCACAAGAAGGTAATTTGCTTATCACAAGTGTTTGGACTATAATTAACCTTTTAGCCCTTAATCTTGTATTGATAATTAACAACATTGATACATATGTAAAGCTTTATATTTTTTTTAAAAATACATCTTTATTCTAAGAAAATTGAATTAAAATAATAATTAGCTACTGCTCAATAATAAAATTTAAACTCGTACGTTGGACCATTTTTTTGAAATTAAATAATAAACATATTCAAAAAGAATAGGAAAAGCCTTACAAGGGTCTAATACAAGTGTATAGCTAAGTAAAAAAGTGTTAATACCCTTTAATAATATCCTAGTATATAATAAAGATATAATAATCATTCACAACAAATAGGCAACTTGAAAGCATATCATTAAACCCATGTTACAATCCAAGCATTTCCAATTTCTCAAATTCTGTAGATGATCGCAAGTTATGTGGAAAGTTTTAGCTCTGTTCTCCTCATAAGAATTATTTCCCTTACCCAAGTGAAGATCTCTTGTTTCAGGATGTTAAGCTCCAGCTTAGTATTTCAAAAGAATATAACATTCCACTCATTTCATATCGAGTAAATTAAGCATACAAAGTTGATCATTAGTGAGTAGTGATCATCTTTAGATAGAGATATAAATTGTATTCCCATCTAATGATTTCATCCCATTCATTTTCTCCATAATAGGTACCACAAAGTATATTATTGACTAGATTCCATTAAAGGAAGGGAAATTGAAAAATAAGTGGCTCAAGAATTTAGAAAGATGAGTACATAAAAACTAACTCAAGTTTAAGTTAGAGTTACCTTACAATTTGTCCTTGGTGCTAAGCTTATTGAATATAGCTAGCCACGACATGAATTAAAACTAGAGGATCCTGAACTTATTACAAACTAGCTTATGTAAGCTTTCTTTAAGTGAAGGAGAGTTAAAAGGCTTTGGACTTTATTTGTTTGTAAATAATCCTACTGAATGAAGTAGCCATATAGGTGTATCGTCATTAGTTGAATAAGGCTTGTAAGAGGGAATAAGATACCAATTGAATTTTCTTCCTCTACTAAAGCAATTCCACTTTTTGTTATTGATAATGAGCTTATACCTAAAAATTATTTTGAAATTTGAATATAACATTCTAGTAGGACAAAAGGAGGTACAAAAATACCTACTTTATTCCAATTATTGTACTAGATCAAGGAAGATTCCCCAACTCCTATATGCATCTTGATGACATTCCAAAGTGATTCCTTAAGTTTAATTAATTGCAACAAAGCCTACGATGTATCATATAATGTTTTGAATCTCTTGAAGTTCTTACCTCAAGTAATTTTCATGAATCCACTTAATCTATAATAAGTCGTTTGGTTTTTGGAAAAGCTTGTCATCTTCCGATGGAGTTGGAACACAAGGCTTATCGGGCAGTTAGGAAGTTAAATCTTGATTGGCAAAAATCAGTTGAAAATCGGTCTCTTTAGTTATGTGAATTGGAAGAATTTCGAAATGAAGCGTATGAGAACTCCAAAATCTACAAGGAGAAAACTAAGAAATGGCATGACCAACACATCATGAGGAAAGAATTTGCTCCAGGAGATAAAGTTCTGCTTTTCAACTCGAGATTAAAGCTCTTTCCAGGTAAATTGCGTTCTAGATGGTCAGGGCCTTTTGTTGTAAAGAATGTTACCTCCTATGGGGCGATTGAAGTTGAGGGAAGTGACGGAAGAACTTTCAAAGTGAATGGGCAAAGATTGAAGCATTATTATGGTCAAGAGTTGAGAAACATTGCAAGCATTTTACTCAAGGACCCATGATCAAATGGCTACGTCGAGCTATCGACGTTAAACATAGCACCTATTGGGAGGCACCCTAATCTTATCCTTTCATTATTAGTTCTTTATTGTTTCAATTTCTTTTTATTGCTTGCATTTGAGTACCTTTTTTTTTTTATCTGTTTTGTTAGGAATGCAAGATTGGAGCTGTGAATTATGATTTCAAGTCGCTGAGCCTTCTACACTCTAGGGAGTCCTTATGTTCTCATTTCCTTCTTATTAATATTATTATTTTGATATTGAGGACAATGTTGTATTTAAGTGTTGGGGAAGGCTTTAGTTGGTTCTAGGTTATTCGGATTCTTGCTGTATTATGAGGGGCAAATTGGCAGCAATTTTTTTTGCTTTTGCTTGAACTTGATAAAAGTTTCATATGAGTTGCATGTTTTGCATTTGCATGTTTTGCATTAAATAAACCATAAAACAAAAAAAATTTAAATTTTTTTTTCTTTTCAACACTGTTTTCTTGCATCTTAAGTGTGTTAGCTTTCTTTAGGATTCCCAATAGTTGATTGAGTTCAAGTATTATGCTTGAGATTTGGTTAATAACGATTAATGTATAAACTTGATGAATAAGTTTTAATGTAACACTTGAGCTCTCTAGATAGTAGAGCGACCTTGAAACTATGTTGTATTGACTTAATAAATGACCTATGTGAGCTCTTGCGCCTTCAACATTATTCTTTGTTGTGTGCATTCTTTCAACGAAATAATTCTCTAGAACTTGCTTAATATCTTGACTTAACATGCTTGCATGAACATGATAAAGGCATTTAGGTTAAACCACTTGAACTTAAAAAGCCAACCTAAAGCATGATTTCTATTAGAAAGCCCCTTTGAGCTTTTATCTTTTTCTTTGCTTTCCACATTATTAACTTAGCCTTGATCTCATTTTTGTA
>JANQBM010000002.1:31412862-31470990 GCA_025594535.1 Erythroxylum domingense
CTAAGAGAAAGTCATTCCCCATTGACGTGAATAATTTTAATTAGTTAATTATTGCAATCTTTTCTTTATTAGTTACGACACAAATTTATCACATTCATAGTTATTTTGGTCACATTAAATTAGGCAGTTGTTTAAAATTTTATTTAAAAAAAACTTCTTCATTACTTTTGAATCTCCTAAAATTTCATTCAACCCAATTTCAAACACTGTCATCTAGCTTAGATTTAAACTTTCTCATAATCCCTGTGGACACAACTCGGTTCTTACGGATTTATTTCTCACTTCGACAATCGTACACTTGCGGTTCACGAACAAATTGCTATTAATAAAATGAATTATGAAACAACTAAACAATTTTTAGAAAAAACTTTACTAAATAGCTTGCTCTGATTTTGAAAAAATTTAGATGAAAACTAAAAAAACTTGATTTTTACTCTGATAATGATATAGCTCGCTCATTTAATAACCCAAACAGTTGAAACTTTTCAACTATAAGTTGTTGGAGAAAGAAATATTTTAAAAGATACAACTACAATTGGAAAATATGCTATAGAATTACAAAGATTACAAATATGTGATATATGTGTAATTAATAGATATATTTGTGTTTTCCTATATTATTATTATTATCATATTTATAATCAAGTAGAGAATACGCAACTTTATCTAAAATTATTTTACTCAAAGATCCCTAATCCATAAGGAAGTAAATAAAAAGAAACTTATAATCTGGAACTCGTAAATGCTTTAGGAAAAAGAATCTCCTTTTTAAAAGATAAGTTAAGTGGATGGTGTGATGAAGCAATATTATTAAAGAAACGTAAAGGAATAATGAAAAGATCTTCTTTATGTTGTTATGATTTAAAAATGTCTACTATGATAGGATGATGTAATAGTCATTTTATTATAAAAAGATAAAAAGAAGAATTATAAAAGAAAGAAATATTTTAAAAGAAAAAACTTTAAAAATGAAGAGCTAGATATTACAAAAGAAAAGAGAGATATAGGCCTAAAAAGCCTATGTTTAAAAGAAAAAAAGAATGATAACTGAATGTTAGTGTTATTATTGTAAAGAAAAAGGACATTATATGAATGAGTTTCCTAAAAGAATTAATGAAAAGAAGATAGAAATAGATGATGAGGTAAATGAAATGATAAGAAATGAAGGTTTCAATAAAATTAATACTTCTAAAGAAAGTATTTTCACACTAAATACAGAATACAAAGAATCTTTTAATTCCGAAATAGATAAATAAAATGGAAGAATCATCCAATACCTAAGAAGATAAACAAATAATAAATAATATAGTAGAAGCATTTGAAAATATGGAGAATATAGTCACGAAGCTCTTATTGAAAGAAAAATGATTAAGAAAATTCAAAATCCAATGTTTTCTATAAATTTTTATAGTGGATTTAATACAACCCCTTTACAAAAATTAGGAATAAAATTAAGATGTAGAATTAATTTTAAAGAGAAAGCTTTAGATATTAGTTTAACTTCTAATAAAGTAATGATTCCTCTGCTATCTAAATGAGATATTTCTTGAAATCTTAATTATATTCGATCAATACAAATAATAATTAGATCAAAATTTAAAGAAGGAATTGATAGCACAATAACTTTAGCGATCATAGATGATATAATTCATAAAAGAAGAGAAGCCTATATGGGAATTCTGAAAGGTAATCTCAGATATCAAAAATTTTTGTTTAATATCTACCCTAAGATATCTTTTAATATACAAGATAAATATTTTGATAAAACTCCTTAAATCCAAGATTTTAAAAGAAAAGATTTAATTAAATATAGAAATAGACCATATTCTCTTGCTTATATGATATCTTATGCCTTATCAAATACTCACCATACTCAATGTTTTGCTAATAAAGATATTATTGATTGTCCTAAATTATTTTTGAAGTTAAAAAAATATACCCTCCTTATATTACTAATATAGGAAATTTTGAAAGCAATTTTTCTTTAGATTTACAATAAAAACCTTTACTAACTTTTGATAAAAGACTATTAACTAGATTATCTTACTCAGATACTAGTGTTACAAGTAGTACACGAAATTCGAGTGCTCCATTAAAGGTACATAAAACACTAAGTTCTAACTATAAAATTAAATTAGAATATTTTGATGGTGTAAACTATGTTCGTTGTAACATTTTGATCGATACGGGTGCTAGTAAAAGTTATATTAATCATAAATTAGTAAAGAACTTGATAATAAGCTTCCAACTAAATAAACCTTATCTATATACGAATTTTAATGTTGATATATATCAAATAGATGTTGCTATAGAAACCATAATCAAGATAGGTGATAATAAAAACCTATATGATTATTAGCTAAAAATGAAGGATTTTATTTAGAAATAATGTTAGTAACTAGTTTCCTTGAACAAGTTCGACTTTAGAAGATAACCTAATATATGCAATCTATCTTATAGCAGTGAATAATATATATTCCTAGATAATGATTACCCCTACTCGTATTTATGTTTTGATCTGTTTTAACATATAAGGTTTATAAAGCTGAATACTTTGCAGCATCTATCAAAAGTGGCTCTGGTTCTTGTTTATGTAAATCAAGTTGTTTTCTTTCACAATATCATGAAAATTTAAGAGATATAATAGGATTAGATATTTCTAATAATAAGATACATCTATTTAAAGGTATCCAACAGCCCCAAATCTTATTAGGCTCCTTTCTAATTAATTGTTCCCCTTTATTTGGAAGGATGCTCAATTTATAGTTTCAAGTTTGAAACTTTAAGATTTTGAGGTTTTTATTTTGGAGATCGTCATAGTGAAACCAAGATTCATTTTCTGAGTAAGTTTCTTTTTGTGTATGCTTTATGTGCTTCCATCTTTTAACTTATATGGGTCATCATCGATGTCGAATATTCTCACAAGGTTTCTCAGTTATGCCAAGGAAAAAGAGTTTTCTGATTGGATGGTGGATGTAAGAAGAAGACAAATGCAAACCCTGAATTGGGCCACGGGGAATTTGAGACCAGTAGGCCTATTTGGGAAGAACTGGATAAGATGGGTGTTTAAGTACAAACCTCTTTTTACGATTACCGTTATAGTTAGCTTAAAATCAAATCAACAAAAAATGAAGTTACAATTTTCGGAATGGAAAAAATAACAAAGAAAATCAAATGGAAGAAAAAAAAGGATTTTGGTTTATTATTTTAAATTTAATAAAATAATTATTTATTAATTAAAAAATATTATACACATGGCAGTCATGTAAAACGTACTAAAAATATTAAAAATCTGTTGTTACATAAACGCCGTCAACAAAAAAATTTAATATTAAATTATTTTTATAATAAATTGAAAATTCAAAAAATCTTAAATTCAATTTGAATTCAATGCACAAGCACTATGACCCTGTTTGGTAAGGAGCAGTTAGTTGGAAACAAATTAATATAGCTGATTTGACTTACGGATAACATTATCTATTTATTTAAAGATGTTTGGTAAAATTAGTTGTTTAACATTAACTTTTTATGTATAAAATGACTTATGAAGGCATGACTTAAAGGGAAGAATTTATAAGGACATAAGTATTATATCTTAGTTTTTTTTAATATTCTCATAAGAATTTATATAGAGCAAAAGAAATCAGCACATCATTTAAAGCAAAGGTTTATAATAATCTAAGAACAACATTGAACTACCACTAAACTAAAAGCAATATTATTACAAATAGTTGTCATCTTCCAAGTTCTCAATTCTTCAATGCCTTCTTGTGTAGAGTTAACTTCAAAATTTTCAAATACATCCAAAAGTATAAATTCAGGATCTTGATCGATGTTGTTAAAAGCCGAATCACCAATTGTGCTTCTTTTAATATAGTTATGCAACATAAAAACTGCACAAATTATTCTATTTTGATCCATCAATGAATACTTAGGCATTTTCTCCAATATTTTCCATCTAGCCTTAAGAACACTAAAAGCCCTCTCAATATAATTTTTTAATGACGAATGAGCTAGATTAAAAACTTCTCAAGATTTTATTAGATTTACACCTCGAAGCTTCGATTAATGATGTTGTATTTTTGTTTAAGATGTCCAATATCATTCTCTTTTCGGATAGCCTTTGTCAACTAAGTGATATTTACCTAAATGTACATAAAGGAAACATAATTAATATGAATAATAATATAAAAATCTAAATCATGAGTAGCAAATCTTACAAATCATAAAGTTACCTGTCAGTGGTTTTGAAATTTTGAGTCTCGAATTACTGATTGTTGTATCAAGGAAAATACGAGAATCATGTGCTTATCCCTTCTAACCCACTAAAACACATATGAATAGTAAGTCAAAGTCATATGCTGCCAATACATTTATAGTCATTATTCATTTCTGTCCTTTACATCACATTTGATCCTCTTCTGCAACAACTACCACTATATGGTACCATCAATTGCTCCATTGCAATCCTAATATAAAACAACAATCATAAGATGATAACCATTTTCAAAAAAATAATAATGAAGGGAAAGGGGAAAAATATTCAATTACCTTAAATGTGGCATATATCTAGCATCATTGGCAATTTGTTGAGGACTCTCCTTGAATTCATGATCTTTTGGTACGACTATATCTTTTGAAAATCTATCCATGACACTCAAAGCTTCTTTAAAAACTCTACTCACAATTTTCATTATAATGTTGAAATCGCTCTTGGGTATCTCTATTAGGGGCACCTTTATATAGGACATATACAAATAAACCTACTTTCTCCAAAATTGACATCCTATCTTAAGGCCTCAAACCATAATTTTTTCCAAAACCATGCATAATTAAAAAATGTTTTTTGGTTCATCCTAAATATATTAAAACACCTTTTTCATGGTCATTCAATAATTCATTCATCCATAGTTCTCCTATTAGATAGGAAGTCATGCATGGTTTTATCAAATCCCAAAACTCATTCTTATTGTCCAAAAATTGATTAATTTGTAAAAGTTACAAAATTTTCATAGCGTTATCATCCATACCTACAAATCAACAAGCAAAATTGTATTTTAAATAAACAAGACACTTATATGTCTAAATATCAAGAAATAAATAATATAACACATAATAACATTATAGATTACCAACAAGATAACGTAATATAATAAAATAAGTTAACCAAGTTCATAATGTCTCAAAACGCACCATGTCAATATAAGTGCACAATTTACAAAAACAACACACTAAACATAGTAATGCATAGAAACTATGTTTAATGTTTCTTACATTCCTCACGCTCGTACATAAACTTAACGTATTCAACTCTTTTTGTATCATCTGGTAAACTGAAAAAAATAGAATTTATTTTTGTATCTTTAATTAACATGCAAGAAAAGTAAAATTCAAAGGTACCATCTTGTAAACCAAACAAAGTACATAATTTTTCCACAACATTTTTAACATCATGATGTCATGCATCAACACTAGTACTCTATGATGCATCAATATTCATCGTGTTCAACATTTTTATAATGGAAGTATTCATCTCCATTGTTGCAATTTGTC
The DNA here is from genome assembly GCA_025594535.1 of Erythroxylum domingense. Classification (NCBI taxonomy): domain Eukaryota; kingdom Viridiplantae; phylum Streptophyta; class Magnoliopsida; order Malpighiales; family Erythroxylaceae; genus Erythroxylum; species Erythroxylum domingense. The sequence continues at coordinate 31,418,416 of JANQBM010000002.1, forward strand.
TCTCTTGAATGAATTGCATCATATTGTCAAACCTCTCTTACATTTCTACAGATCCTCCAACTCTTTTAATGGAATCAGTTCATGCACTATTGTTACTTTATGAACTATCACTCTCCAAAAAGCGTCTTCTTCTATCACTCCCCTCATCATGTGTAGCTTGAAGGTTAGGAGTAGGAGTAGATGTAGGGGTTGGGGTAGGTTCACTCCACAACTCTTCCCAATCATCTGTCACATGGTAATTTTTTAGACCACTAGTCTCATCCATATTGTCATGATTATGATAGCTTGATGGTTGATGATGGCGATTGTGACTATGATATGGAGGAGGAACATATACTTCATCAACTTCTCATTGTCCTTATTGAGGGTCAACTACAACACAAAATGTAATCTCCCTTCAGGTCAAACATCTAAAAAGTTTATTCAACTTACATTCAAGCTCAGGTTCAAGCCCTTCCTTTTTAAATGTTTTAAAATTGATATTCTCCTATAAAAAATAAATTAATTAAATATAAATTATTTGACTAACTATTTAGCATTAAAGTAAAGGAAAATAACTTAAAATGGGGACAAAATGGCTAACCTTAATCTTTAAAGTCCACTACTCCTTATTGACATCCATTATACCTTTGTGATAATTCCATCCTAATCTTGTTTCTTTCTTTTTCAATTGTTTCCAAAGACCTCATCTAACTCTCATCCAATCAAACTTATTTTTTAGTTTATTTTTATCCCATAAGTTTGTCACTTTCTGAAACACATCCCCCACCTTCTTCCATGGTAACCTTTAATAAATAACTTCACCATATTTTACCTTAATCCTTTAAATATATTGGCTACAAATGTCACAAAAGATAAGAAGTGTTTCTTTTGGCCAACGAACCTGCCTATATAATTCCCCCTTGACTTCCTTTTTTGTTTCCTTTTTGGGATGGTGTCATCTAATCATATAAGGTGAGAGAAGAATATATACTGGATAATCAATTTGCAATTGGTTTCACTAGTTCATACAAATCAAATCATTATCCAAAAAAAAAGTTAAGACAAAAATTTTGCTTATGAATCATATCTAAGTAGCTAACTTGGTTATTATTTTTGTAATCATAACCTGATACAAATCAAATCCACATTATTATGCAAAGTCATCATAATATTACAAGCTCATATAAATCAAATGAAATCATTATCCAAGAAAAAAGAAAAACGAAAAACGAAAATGTGAAAGCAATTTGGGTTAAGACCATTCTAGAAAATAACAAATCAAATGGAAGTTAAACTGACATAACAGAGCTAAAAGAAAACCTGGATGTGAATAGATGACACTGATTTCCTTTAGAAAGGACTAGACACACAAATTGTGAAACAACTTTTGTAATCTTCAATGTAAGAAAAATGCAGTTAGGAGAATGAATTACATATTATACAGCTCCAAAGTTTTATGAATAGTATTATGAGAAACATACAAGTTTGTGTATTCCAATTTATCTCAACAGTTTTTTTAATAGTATGCAAATTTTGTTAACTGAAAAATACAAAATGATACATTATGACTTACAACATTATCAAAAGAATCACATACATACAAAAGTGGTAGAAAATATTGTAAAAGAGAAAAATGGCAGCATTGGAATTATAATCAACGACCTATGGTATGAAACCCTCAGTAATTCCAAGGAAGATAAGTTAGTAGCTGAGAGAGCCTAAACTTTCTACATGAATTGGTAAGCATCTCCATCATTCATGTTGGCACGAAATTCTAAAATAGATGATGAAAAAAATTAAATTATCAAGTTTTTGGAACCAATTATAGTTGGAAAATATCCAACAGAAACGCAAGACTTTTCACAATTTGATTTACCTGTGTTTTCAAACAATGAACTGAAGATGCTGAAGAATGGATTAGATTTCATAAGGACAAAGCACTACAACAATTTCTACATTAAAGATTGCTTATTTTCTCCATGTAAGTAACGACCTAGAGCTTCAAGGATGGAAGGTTTCATTCCACATACTCCACTAAGGGATGGTTTGTTGATTGGAAAAATTGTATGCTAACTCAAATAACCTGCATTATCCCACAATTTTCCTATCTTTATCAAGAAATAACTCTTGTTTCGTGCTAATGTAGACTGCATTTAACTGGCTATATGTTTATCCTTAAGGAATGGAAAATATATTGACCTATTTGAAAGAAAGAGACAAAAACATTCCAATCTACATAATAGAAAATAGTAAGTGTCAACGTAAGTATAGTGCATTCTTCAGTATCTACAATCTTAATCTTTGGATTACATTACGATACTCCTACAAGTTTTGGTGAGAATGATACGAAAGTATAGAGAGATGTGATAAAAAGAAAGCATAGAGAGAGGTGATAAGAGAAAACAATTTGGACAAATTAGAAATCCATAAATTGATCTTTGCAACTCAACCAGTTTCTTGATCAATCGTTGTTCTAATATTGCCTCTATCACTTTTTTCCTTCCATGATACGCTATTTAGCAAATGCATTATATAGTTGCAACCTTAATTTGCAAGTTTTCTTTGCTCAAAAGACAAATTATCCTAGGGATTTGTCTCCAGTTTATTTTGATCAATCGATGGAATTCTGATCAATTGGACGAGTGATGAAAGTACCTTTATTGACCAACACGAACCTAGTTGCAACAAAGTTTGAACTATCAAACCCATTAGCACCAAACCCGCAAACACATTAATATTAAATCTTACTAAAGCAACAATAACAGTAGCTTCATGTTCCCAAATATAGTTGGTGAATTGCCATTAAAGAAGGGTTGAAAGGTTATATGCTTGCAACTTTCTTAGTTTTTAAAGTAAATAACTAAGCCCAAAAAATTGTTTAAATGGAATGCAAAGTTTTAGGTTACTAGTAAGAATTTCTTGTGCTTGAGTATAAAGCTCTAAGAAAGTATCTATGGCGGGTTGGTAACAGTAGGTTTTTATGAAGATGGGGTTGATTTGTAGTTCTTTTGAAGCTCTTTTTAAAGCTCCTATGAATGCCAACATAAGTGTGTCTTCCATTGATGAATACGGCTGCAAACTTAGATGATGATATGAACAAAGTAGGTGTTGAGAAATATGGGAAAACTGATCAAAGAGAGAGACAGATAATAGAAAAGCTTACCTACCATTCATTAACCTCGTCGGTTGATAAACCTCTTGTGGAAACAATTTTAGGTGCTAGCTACTATTGTTATATGTATCACAGTGCAATTACTGTGCAAAGTAAAGCAAGCCCTATGTTATGAAACAAAGTTAATGAACAAATTGGAGGTAAGTGTTGAGAGAAATATGGGAAGACTGATGAAAGAGATAGATAGACAATAATAGAAAAGCTTACCTATCAGTCTTTAACCTCGTTGGTTGATACAAGCAAGCCAATGTTATGAAATAGTTTAATTTGTATCTACGATCAAAAGAATGAAATTTATCATAATAAGATAAACTTGTCTCTAAGTCTATCTCTATCCAATATCTATCTCCATCTTTTTATATTTTTATTTCTTTAGTAATTTCTAATAACCTTTGAACATAATCATCTTTTCATCCCTTAATTTTTCAACCACTGTTTTAAAACACTCCTCATAGTAGCATTTTCAAAAATAGGAGGTTAAATTCAATCCGTCAACCCAATATGCTAATTACCAAACATAATTATTGGTTGTTTGATATAATCAAACTACTAAATACATCTTAATCAGCCAAAAAATAACTAATAAACTTTTTGTCAAATAAGGCCTACAAAATTTTCTAAAATATTAAATTTTATTGAAGTATAAAATCAAAATTTCAAAAAGTATCAGATCTTATAAAATCTATAATATCATGTTCTTCCTTTTTTTACATTTATAGTAAGTTTCCCCTAATGTTTTAAAAATTGGACCGAACATTGAACCGGTCAAAGGAAAGGTTTAAGGTTTATTGATTCAACTGGTATTAAACTCCTAAAAAATTGCTATATAATAAATAATAAGTAAAATTTATAAAAGTAAATAAAAATAAAATATTATATTGAAATAAAAATACACCAATGTCTGTTATTATATAATAAACCATTAACAAATAAATATGACTAATATAAAACTTAACATAAAGGAGGCTATGTCTCATCATCTTCAAAAGCTTCAAATTCTCCAACGCTATCTAAAGACTCGTAAACTACACTTTCATCTAAAGTATTAGCATCAGTTTCTTCTACTATATTCAAATAAATTACAAATTAGAGTGTATTAAATTATTCTCAATTGTAAAATTGTAATACATTATACTTTTAACTTAAATATGATAAAAATAAGATATGAACAAATTATTAGTAGATGTTCTTAATTCATTTGTTGTGGCAAACACATTTCCTTGATAAATTTCCCTTTTAAGTTCATTATAATCAAGATCAATCAATGATTCTTCTTCTTCGATCCAAAAATCAGTATGTTCAATACAATTAATATCAACTAGATCATACGTTCTCTTTTTACCAAGCACTCTGAATACATAATAGAGAAATTATAAAGTTAATAATAAAAATAAAATTATTGAAATAAAAACAAATTTGTAAAATACCTATTTTTCATTCTCAAATTATAAGTAACGTAAATAAGGTCATTAAGTCTATGATATTCCAAATGATTTCATTTCTTTAATGAATACATTCAAAAACAATCTAATTACATTCACAAATTGATGCAGAAGTTGTTTGACTGAGTAATCTAATAGTAAGTTTTCTCAATGTTGGAGCACTATCATTGAATAATCTCCACCACTCATCTATATTTTAAATTAATAGTTATGAAAAATAAAAATAAATATTATTAATAAGTAAAGAATGCATTAAAACTATAAAAGCTTACCAAGTTGCATTTTTTCATCTTAAGTTCTTTGTTAATGATCTTTTAAGACTCCCTAAACCTTCACGATACAATTTAATTTCATTTATGGCTTATTATTACTCTTCAATAGAGAAAATATGTTTGCATTCAATCACTTCAAACATACCACCCATAATATTATTTGTACATGCGTTTCCACTATATAAGTAATAAGGATTAAGAAAATAAGTTGCTAAGTGGATGCTTAAAGTAAAATGCTTATCCCATCATTGGCCAATAATATCTATATAAGGCTTGTACAATTTCTCCTTTCCTTTAAAAAGATATATAAAATTTTGTGAGTTATATGCATGCTATCATATATATACTCCAAAGGTGGCTTCTCATTTGAGTCAACAATCCTCAAGAACCTTATAAGCAGAGCAACAATCCTCGCAATGATCAAGCAAGCATCCCAAAATTTATTATCTAGAATAATAACACAAACTTCTTTTCCTTTCACTCTTTGATAACTTATGACTTGAAAAGGATTTACTTGCCACTAAATTTGAAATAGTTGCTTATGCTCATAAATTTTTTTTAAAAATGTAGTTACAAACCTAGTAGCAGTAGGATATGCGATATTAACCCAATCTTCTTACTTTCTTAACCACGACAAAAATGTGATATGGTTATACACAAAAATTATGATCTTAGATGTGCGAGAAGTAAGATTAAAAATACGGTACATGCCACCACTATCTTTTAAAATAAGACCTATACAATGAGCAGAGCATAAAGACCAATTAATATGTCCATACTTTGATTGTAATAAGTACTTAACTGATACATAATTAGATGTATTATCTGTAATAAAATGCACAACATTCTTTGGTCTAACCCACTCGATAAATTTATAAAGTAATTTAGATAAAGAATTTGCACTTTTTACCATTTCAGAAGCATTAACAGACTTGATAAAATTTGTTCCAATATTACAATAAACCAAGAAATTAATTAAGGTTCTTTCTCTTTGATCGGTCCACCCATTTATCATAATAGTGCATCCTATTTATTCCCAGCTAGACTTATATATATCCACAATTAATTGACATTCTTTTTTTAAATCTTAAAGTGAAGGCATATGCATCTCATAATAAGAAGGTACCTTAAATCTTGGACCTATCATTGTTGTATTATCGATTGCCTCTTCAAAGTATTGTGAATTTAAAGCACCTAAAGGAATGTATGAATGATAGAACCATCTACACATGCTCTTTTACATCATAAAAAACATCCTTATCAGTCAGAGCACTTTTCAGACTAGGTTGAGAACCAGGAGTAGTTCTTAAAGGAATATAAGAATATATGTCAATAGTAGCTTTCCTTTTTCCTTTATCTAGTAATTGTCATACTTCATCATCTCCAAATGATATATCATGAGCCTCTTTATCTTCCCTTTTCTTTTTTACTTGTTGCTGCAAATAATTTCCAATGCTATCATGTACTTCAAATGGTACTTTTTTGCACGAAGCAATATTTCCTTTAACACCAGCAAGATGTTATTTCATTCTATAAATTCCTCCCCTTTTAAATATTCTACCGTAAAACATATAGTTATATTCGATATTCCCATTAGATGCTTGAGAAGAAGAAAACAATTTCATGCTAAATCAGACTTACTAAGAGTAGAGGATGCGATATACATGGAATCTTTTTCTAATAATTCCATATTATACATTATGATTTAACCTAAAAAGTATAAAAAAATAATTGGGTATAATATCGTCAGAGCAAAAGTCTCCTACTTAAATAATTCTCATCATCAATTGTAATAGAAAATGATAGTCACAAACAAAAACAAAAAGTAATTAATGTTAATAAGTAAAATATTTAATTTACAATATATACCAAATAAGCAAAAAAGGATTAAAAGATCTTTGCTTTTTATATAATAAAGAATAACTATGACATAAATCTTTTTAAAAAGGATAAAATTTTCTATTTATATTAATTGACTCTAGTAAAAATTATGTAAATTAATTTAGAATTAGCCTATTATTATAAAAAAGTAAATCAATGAATTTGAGATTATACTAAACTGAATAGCTTATATTATAGTTAAAAAATTAATGTTAATAAGTAAAATATATAAATCAATTCAAAATTATTATATGAGTAATTAAAAATTTATATTAGTATTTTCTTTGAATTAATTTTTTTAAAAAATTAATAGCAAATATTAAAAGAGTTAATATAATTTCTAGTAATGTCAAATTAAATTCAATTATGGCACAATTAAAAAATTATTAAAAAAACTAAAAATACAAAGTGAAGTAATTAGTTGCACATAAACACTTGAATATTACTAGTGCTTGCAATCCTTATAAATCACAATGGTGCAATGATAACTATCTACGATCACACAATCTCCTATCGCACAACCCTAATTTGGTAATACTAGAACATTCGATGTGCAGAAGGGGAAGATCCTTACCTTTAGTTCAAACGACAATGTTTTGGTATAATGAGTGTGCTGTTGGTGTAACGATGTCGTTCTAACATGATCTGATGGAATGATGTCTTTTTATTTTAGCTTTTATTGTAAAAGACTACGGAGAGTATAGATTCTCTCCGCAAATGTTCTTTAATCCTTCTTGTTTTAATACAATTTTTAATTTTAAAAAATGATAACTAAATAAAACAGGATCCTCTTAGTATGCAATAGACACTAAACCAAAGAAGGGTGACCAAAACTTTTTTGATTTCTTAACAAATTCAAGAGAGAGGACTGAAGTGGACATTGAATAGTTTAACAAGAGAGGGACCATTTAAGTACATAGGAATAAATTATGAAAAAAGAAATGATAGCCGAGTAGATAGTTTGTTGTTGAATACTTCCAAGTTGAGGAAAGCCATGCTCGATAGACACACCAATCAATTCATTGATAGCAATAAGTAAAAATAAATTAGATCACTTTACAAATTATTCACATCTGATATCTCCCATACTATTTATCAACTACATCCATATAAACTCAAAATGGCCACACATATACACCAATAGATGACCAATAGGAGAATAGCATAATGGTGAACAAAATGTTATTCACTTATCAGTGTGGTCCACCTCAAATGGCCAGGTGTTAGCAAGTGTAATTTTTAGTTTTAGATTATCAAATTGAATACTTTAAGAGAGTATATATAACACAATAGATTAGAATAAAGAAGAAATCTTTTTTACTTAGTACTCTTGTAGATAAAGCCATCGAATTATCCTGTTATCTGTTAAGAAACCTTGAATAATAGCAAAATTGAACATACTTGAATTTATACAAACAATCCTTATCTGTTATCTATTAAGAAACCTTAAATAACTGGACATACTCGAATTCTATACAAACAATCACGAATTCTATACAAACAATCCTTATCTATATTTGATAAGAAACTTTGAATAACAGAAGACTAAAAAGACTCAAATTCTATACAAACATGGATTGAGAACAAAATTAGAGTTTCACCTAAAAAACCATTCATCAACTTTCAAATTTTTTGCTCCTCCATCCATCTAGTTCCTATACCTCATACGATATTCTTTCCTCATACCATGTTTTCAAGAGATAAAGCAGCAAAGAGATTGGGCTTCTTCTTTAGACTCTTCATCCATCCGCTGAGGCTTTCCGCATCTATCTCCTCTTTTTGAAGCTCCAGTGGCATTTTGAGAGAGATATGATGAAGATGAGATCTGGCAAAGATGGTAGAAAGCTAGAAATGGAAGATGACGATGAGATTTGGCGAAGATGGATAATGTAAGATGACAATGAGATATGGTGACTGAAGAGAAGATGGTGAATTTAGCAAGGAGAGCGTTTGATGTCTGAATGAAATAAGTTTAGCCTTTTTTAGCCAACCGGTAAAAACTGACTATTTTTATTCAAAGAAGTTAATAGATAAAACCGAACTAGATAACTATTGAGTATCTTCCCAAATCCCAAACACTAGCTATGCTAGTTCTGCAATGGTAAGCTTTGTTTTACTTACAAATAGGTGGTAGGTTTTGATGGCTTATTGGAAAAACCAATTTATGATGAGATAAATAGGCTTTATCCTTTTTTGCTACAGAGTGGTTTCCATAAAAATCAGAACAGAGAAGGAGAAAAGAGAGGTCTACTCCATTGTTTTGGCATGTGGAATGGCAATTGTTTGGTGAAATAATCAAGAGGAAGCAGATCATCATCGACAGGTATTTGGTGTTGGTATCTCTTAGATTTGTAGAGAGTACTAAATTGATTAGGCTTTTCAATTTGTATTAGAACCTAGAGATAATTTTACTTATCGTTGAGACTATTGTTGTTGGTTGCCAATTGTACTCTTGATTATTACAGTTAATTGATTTTAGTCCGTGGAGATTCGGACAGTGATTTTTCCCCTAGTTGAGAGGGATTTCCACGTAAATTATGTGTACGTTGATTTAGTTTCTTGCACTTTATTTTTCTTCCTATTATTGTTGTTGAGGTTGTAGTAAATTTTTTCCAAAAACAAAAGGTCGGTTCAAACGATTTTTAATCAAACCGGCTAGTTTGGTCCAATTTTTAAAACCTTGGTTTTCTCGACATCAAATTTCAATGGTAAAACCGCCTCTTATTGCATGATATTTCATTAGTAAGCTTATTATTCATCACCGCAGGACTCCATAATCTTGTTAGTTACTGCCCACAGTTTAGGAATAACATTTCTTCACTTGTTCAAAAACCATAGTTCTTCAATTATTCAGATATAAATGTATCATTGTGTTCTCTTCTATCCCATAAACAGCTAATATTACATTGTCATCATCAATGTAATCATTTTGGCCAGAAACCCTGAATCTCATAGCATCAGGACTAACAGGATAAAAGAAATCCTCTGCCAGAATCAACTCTTTTAAGTCCCTGATGGTGTCACTACGAACTATCGTTACTCGGTAACGACATTCTGACATAATAATCCAAATACGAATTTTCCTAAAAAGATAGATTTTGTTACCATTTGAAATTCCATATTCCTTTAATGTGCGCATATATTTGTCTAGTTTGAACTGATTAAACATGACTTCTTGCCTCTCCACTTCGATACCAAGTTGCCGCTCAATTTTCCGTTTGAGTTCAATGACAGTTGAAGTATCTGGAATTTCCATTGGATGTTCTGTACCACGTTCGCGGATCAACACTTGCATGGTCTGTCACGTAATATTCAGGTGTAGTTAGCTGCAATCTTATATACTAATAATGAGAAATTATTGTGACCAAAGCTCTTAAGATTTATTCTTGATTGTGGTAATTAAGTTTCTTAGAGTAAAGAAAATTAACTTACCGGTGCTGGAGCTGGGGCAATACTTGAGGGATCCATTTTTGCTTAAGAATTTCGGTTATTGACACTAGCAACAATTCTTGGATATATATATATATATATATATATGATAATTGTTAGTCAAGATAAGTTAACGTACCAAGAAGATGCGCTGTGTTTTTCCCATGCCAGAGTCATGTCATTAGTATGTTCAAAGTTTCCAAGGCTCGATATGCATGTTATTCATATTTTATTCAATGGTTGTCTGGTATCTGAAACTTAAAGCAATTTTAAAATTGTCAGTGTACTTTATGTAAAACATATATTGTCCGTCATAATTAGTTTAGTCATTATCAGTAACAGATGTTTCCTACCTTTTGTGAAAGCCCATCTCGGTTCGATTTTTCTCTAAATTTTGGCACCAATGAAATTCTATTACCGTGCCTTGAAGCTCGACACTTGCGGTGAGATTTCAACTTTCTGAGCTAGTTGGTGACTTTGAACCCTCGTTGTTCAATTGTTTTCTTTACTTTGGAGAACAAATAAGAATATAATGCCTGGGATGAACTCCCATCTACCACTTGTGGAGGGAAAGGAATAGGATTTTTACTCGTAACCTTCTGAATCCTATTGGTCCTGACGTATTTAACTGTTCTTTCGGGGCTTCATTTTGCTAGAGGCTATTTTGTATATATGTATCTTTAGATAGGAAGTTAAACTTACCAATGGGACATCACCACAGGAATTGCGTTCTTAAGGACATTTAATTCACAGATGATATACAGCTGTTAATGAATCATAAATTTGGTACATATAAGAATTGGAGCTCTGCGCTTTTCATATGCTAAATCATGAGAGTTACGTGTTTAAATTTCCAGAATGCATGATTTAAATTATACCGTAGCTTCGTCGTTTGCGTACCTCTTCCTTGATATAGACATATATGTTTTGTTCATGCTTTCAGTTGGTGTGATTTTGAATGAGTTGTTTTGACAACTTTTACCCCACAATGTTCTCGTTATCGGCGGAGAAAGTACTAGACGAAACTGGTAAGACCAATTTCATGCCCAACTCGGTTTTCATTCGTGATTTACAAAAATCTTTTGGAAATAAATTTGAAAAACTGAGGTCATCTTATGTACGTACGTATCTTTCCCTTATTAACTGGATTGTTTTGTACGAAGTCTTTAAGTTATAAAGCTCTCAGTAATAATATAAGAATAACCTGTTAAAGGGTTCATGAAATTAATGTGCCACAAGTTCTACGATAATTCTCAAATGTTTGTTGTTGATAAAGCATAATTGATCGATTAGAGGACATTGGCAATAAGCATTTATACCAAAATATATATTAGACCTAATTTTTAGAGCATTCAAAAAGAATCTTGGCATTTCCAAACTATTTATTTCTAGTTTTGAACTTAGAAAACCCGTAGTTACGTTAAGATTTCATCATATCATTGTTAACACATCAATAATGATGTGATAACTTTTTTTATTTTTTATTATTTATATGGGACCTACAACACTAACTTAACCACTTGAAATGCACTTAGTATTGTGGATCATGCGCAAACAATGAAAAGAGATGAAATGTGATCTTTAACAATGATTCCATCAGTTTATAATTAAAATTAGATACTTTTGAAATATTAGGATTCTTTTTAAATACGATAAAAGAGAATTCGAGTGTTAATATTCTCAAAAAAATCCAACATTTTAAAATGTTCTCAATTAACCTTAATATTTTTTAAAAAGTTCAAAAACCCTATTTTAATTATCCCATTAAAGTTCATTTCACCCTAACATTTGCTAGTTGGAAAAAGTTCAAAAACCCTATTTTAATTATCCCATTAAAGTTCATTTCACCCTAACATTTGCTAGTTGGACGTCTCAACTGACAAGGGGGCCTACAAGCAAAGCCACTCTTCCGTAGATGAAACAGTTTCGGAAATTAGGCCTCATTGAATGTCTAATTTTTCAAACTTAGTTGTCACTTCTGTCCACTATAACGAGTGGACAATTGTCTAAAGTCTCCGTTCAATGAAAATTAACTAAAAAAATATTATTAACATTGCTTCATTGTTTTATGTTTGTTGGTGTATTTCATTTACATATATATCATATTATCAAACTAAAATCTAACAACATATAGACAAGTTATTATGATAGTTGTAGGAATTTAATTATGTAAAGTGGGATATATAAATCGGAAACAACTAGTTAATCCTTTTTTATCTTTCTCTTTGGTAGTATGATTATGCTAAGTATTAAAAGTATGAATCATTTTTTGTAAAAAGAGTCATTATTTTTTCGGAAAATAAATAAAATTTTATTAACTCTAGCAGAAGCTTATTTAACATTACAATGAGTTTCATCTTACAACATGATTAATGCACAAGTCTAGCCAAAAGAAATAACAAAAACTTAGATTACAAGTTCCATCTATTTTTCATTCCAAAGGTGAGTGAGTTTTGCACATTTTTTGCTATCATAATAGCTTTAACCTAGTTGAGGACATAATCAACCAATTGGTGTTTGTCTACTTCAACTCCTTTATACAACATGCTATTCATTTCTTTCCAAAGAGAGTAAATCGCAGTAGAAAGGGCATTCTTAAGTAGCATTCCACTTTGCTTTTGATGCTTAACAGGCTTGGTAAAGTAGTTTAGAGTCCCACTCCTTTCGTAAGTGTGACTAACTTTTGATAGCATATCTAGAATTCCACTCCACACTGATTTGGAGTACCTGCCCAGAAAATATAAATGGTTTGTCTTCTTCAACTTCCTTGCATAAGACATAGGTGGGATTATAAGGTCCACACCATCTGTTTGTAGTTACGATTCTATTTTTTTATCATAAGCCCATTAATTAGGGAGGCTTTAGGATTCAGGGATTGCTTCCAAAGGAGTTTATCCCAAGGGACAACTCCAATAATGTTAATGAATAACTTGTGACAATAATTATTAGTAAAGATAGCTTTAGAACTAGGAATCCAAATAATGTTGTCTTCTTTATTCCATTAAAAGAGTTGAGGTAAATATTCTCAAAGAAAGGAGAATCCTCTAAAGTTCCTATATCAATCTCCATTCTGAATCAGTGATGATACTTTCACATCAGAAGGAATTCTATTTCTCAAGTAAAGAATTTCATTATGTATCACAGGGATAAATTTCGACCAATTTTTCGTAATAAAATTGTATGCTAGAACCATTTCTTAGCTTGTGTTTCCAGGGATAAATCATACTTCTCAAGTTTAGTAATTGAGTGAAAGTCCAAGAAATTTTCATGGTGTTTGATATCTACCAAAAGTTCTAGTTTTTGAGGTGAAATTCATGTATCCATTTGATCCAAAGAGATTTCTTGCCAGTATATAGTCTCCACATTCTCTTGCTAAGAAGAACCTTTGGATAAATGGAGTAGGAATGATTCCTTGACCTCTTTGCTTCTTTGGAATAGTTAACTCACTCCGTTTTACTTTTGCTCCTTTGGAATTCTCTACTTTCCCAGACCATAGAAAAGCTTTTATAGTTCTATCAATTTCCTTTATAACTCTCTTTGGCAATACTATGTAAGCTGACTAGTGATACGCAAGCTGTTGAGTATTGAGTTGATAAGGGTTAGTCTAGAAGCAAAAGAACGAACCTATCTTGTTATGCATTTATCTTAAATTTGTACTTTTAAATGAGTGGAATACGGTACGAAAATTTTAGCTTAGATGAGGTGATGGGGGCTCCAAGGTATTTGAAGGGAGGGGAAAGCAAATTTAGACCTGTACTCTTACATATGTCAGCTTGATTCCTCATATTTTTTGAGATTAACAGGTTGCTCTTTTCAGCTTTTACTTTTGGTCTTGAATGGTATGAGAAAATCTTAAGTGTGTTCAGCAAAATGTTGGTGAATTTTATGTTTACATCGCTCAAGAGCATGAGATCATCAGTATAGATCAAGTGAGTTAGCCTAAGTTCCCTACATTTATGGTGAAATCAAAATCTTCCATTGCAAATAGAGAGTTTATTGTTGAGTGATTTTGCATTGTTGAGTGATTTTGCAAAACAGTCTACTAGTTTTACACAAAAAACTGCAAGTATACGGGTCGTGAATTGTAGTTAGAAATCAGATATTGATCTCATAGGGATTGATGCCTAGATACTACTTAATTCAGATTACACTTTGTTTAAGAAACAATTTTTTTTATGAAAATAAACTCAAAAATTAAATTAAAATTAAATGACTAACAATGAACAATTGACAACACCAAAATGCAGAAAATTACAATTTCAGGTTTTAATGACTAGAGATCACTTTCTCCATATCTTGTCTCCCTCCTATTTCATTAATTGTAAAATGTCCAATTGTATTAACTACCCTTTCTCAAAGTGTAATTAGTTGTCTTTAATCAAATTAAATGAAATTGATCAAGCAATCTCTCAATCTACCCAATCACTCCACCAATCTATCTAGTTATTAAGCTATCCTATGGGTGATCAACTAAATTAGCCGAGATCTGTCTTCTAACTAATCAATTAATATGATGAATGTAAGCCTATAGGTTGCCAAATCTCATTGTTCAATCCTACACCCAACTCAATCTCTTAATTTATTGTAAGATATATGAACATAATCAACAATCATCAAAGACAACTTTCATTCAATTGAATAAAATAGGAGTTTTACAAGATAGTTCAAAAGTAATCCATAAAAACAAATCAACCACTTATGGTCTCCATAAACCAACATTCAAATATTCCATCTTACAATGACTAGAAGAGATAAAAATAATAGAAAATTGAATAAAGAAAACTCCTTCTCTTCTTTGCCAAAATCTGGAAATTCTGGTGTTGATGTGCTATTTTCCCAATTGTTGTTGATAATCCTTAAATCTCCACCTTCATCAAGACTCAAAACTTGGATTTCTCACTCAAGGAGGCTCTTCTCTATAGAGGTATCATATGCTCTTTCAACTATAGAGGTTTAATATCTTAGATAGTCCAAAAAACCTAAAGTTTAATTAAACCCCACAAAGTTTCTCGAATAGGACATCCCACAATTGTGGGAATTGGCATGATTCCCAGGATCGTAGGATATTGCATCAGAAAGCTTCCTCTTCTCCTCTCCTCTTTGATCTCTAGCCCAATCTCCAAGTTCCTCAATCTTCATTCCTATATAAAAAATGATCAATTCTTACTCTAAATTAAAATCAAACATGAAAGAACAACAATAAGAATCAAGCTAAACGAAAATATACAAAATGAATCATAAAATACAACAATAATAAACTATTATGCAAGAAACACATGGAAAATACTTAGAAAAACATAGAATAATGCACAACTATCATTTATCAAGTAGTCTAGACATACCTTCCATTACTAAAATGAAAAGATATGGGGAAAGGCGATCTGCTTATCTAATTCCCTTAGCAAGTTTGAAAGGTTATGTAGGAATACCATTCACAAGAACACTAAGTTAAGAAGTTTAAATGCATACCATGATCTGCTTTACAAAATGTTCTAGAAAATTAAATGCTTTTAAGCAAGCTTGAATGAAACTCCATCTAACAGTGTCAAAGGCTTTGTAAAAATCTATTTTTAGCAAGCAACTTTTAATGGCTTTACCTATATTGTATTCCTTTAGGAACTCCTATAAAAGGAGTATATTCTCCTATAGTTCTCCCATCAATAAAGGCATCCTGAATTGGATTTATGACTTCATTCAAAACAACTTTCAATCTGTTAGCAAAGAACTTTGCAATGACTCCATAAATAGTGTTGCAACAAAAAATTAGTCTAAACTCTGTTTTGGAGGAGGGGTTTTTATTCTTTAGGATAAGACAAATAAAGGTATGGTTTATTTTTGTAAGCGTATTAAAGTTTGTAAAAAATCCAACACAGCTTCTATAAAGAGGTTCCTTGTAATTTTCTAGGTTTATTGGAAAAACCTAGCTGAAAAACCATCAAATCCAGGGGCTTTTGAAGGATGCTAGCTGAATAAAACATTTTTGACTTCCTGCGTTATGAATGAGGTCACTATGAAGTCTTTATGATTTGAATTTAGGAAGCAATCAAAGGATCTTTTTATATTGAAGCTAGATGATCACAGGTTTTTGATATGAAAAAGCTTTAATAATTTAACCTCGATATTTTGTAAGCACACGAGTCATTCGTATAGTACCTAAGGTGTCGATCCCATGAGGAGGAGCAATCTAATCCTAAAATCTAAGGTTGGAAAGTATTAAACAGATATTTAACAGACAATGAATTTAAACACGAGAACTAAATAAATCAAATAAACCAAATCAAACAATAAAATAATAATTGGCAATTAACACTTAACGAAAATAATTACGAACAATGATTAACAATTTCAAATTAAAAGTGAATAAAAAATAATAGAAATTGATTGATTTGTTGAACAATGATAGCACACCCTAGAATTCAACCTAGTGAATTAACTAAAAGAGAGAAAAGGAAAATTTTCTATCTTTAATGCTAACCTAACCAATTATGATTTATCAAATTAATAGTTCTAGATGATCCTAGGGTTAATTACTCTCTCTCAAGTTATAATTGAACCTTAAAGCATAAACTCTAATCAGATTATGGGA
The DNA here is from genome assembly GCA_025594535.1 of Erythroxylum domingense. Lineage (NCBI taxonomy): Eukaryota > Viridiplantae > Streptophyta > Magnoliopsida > Malpighiales > Erythroxylaceae > Erythroxylum > Erythroxylum domingense. The sequence continues at coordinate 31,435,180 of JANQBM010000002.1, forward strand.
AGTTGTAATCTTTCAATTAACAACCTATCCAAAACCTAATCAGTTATTAAGTTCTCCAATAAACAATTGGAAGCCTATATGTGATCTCTCTACACAAGATTTACCAACCTGATTTAATTCTGAATCTACTAATTTACCTAACTCTTGTTAGCCTAATTTAATCATTTTTTCTCGATTCACCCTCTCAGTTTATTATCGAGATATGAAGTGTAGAATTAAACCATAAGTAATTCAAAAAACATATAAAACAATCAGATTTCATGAAATAAAAATAATATTCCAAAGGTGAGTATAGAACATCAATCACGATTGAATTCTATCATAAAACTATAAATCCCAATTCTATAATCAAATAAAACTAAAATACATAGGAAATAGAACTTGAATGGACAATGGGAGGCTGCGACTTCAGAAAGCTTCTTATTCTAGGAAGCACATCGAGTCTACGTCATCTTCCTCTTCTCTCTTCCTTCTTCTTTTTCTCGATCCCTCAAAGTTTTCTCCCTTAGGGTTTTGTCATGTTAGCTAATCAAAAAAAACTCTCCTTTTGTTCTTATTGTTCTCTTTATGATTGTTTGTGTTTAGGGTTGAACTAGGGTCTTTTCCAGGGTCTCAAAGGTCTAAAAAATCCCTCGAAATGCGAAGTTTGGAAGTGGTTGCTCATCTGCCCGATGCAAGTCACAATTGTGGCCCTGCAGGCCACTATCATGGCCTACGTCAGGCCTTTCTATCAGATCATGCACTATTAGGCCACGATCGTGGGCTATTTATTGGCCCAAATGTCTTTTGAAACTCCTTCGTTATTTGATATTGACCCTAAAATACTAGCAAACACATCAAGGTACCTCATAAACATAATATTTAAGCTTAAAAGCTTGTACTAACACTTAAAGCACTTAAAACACAACTAATTAACAAACTAACACAATTCTATCCTAAACACATACTAAATGATTGAATTAATAGCTAAACACATATTAAACTATGCCCTAAAACATGATGCAATTTACACTTATCAACATCCACACACTTAAACATTTGCTTATCCTCAAGCAAACAAAACAACAAACAACACAAAGCATAATGTAATAAATGAGGCAATGACTTCAACTTTGTGAAATAATTTAAAACACAATCATTCAAGTTGTTCCAAATTATGAACATGAGAAATTTGTGTCTAAGAACCTTGGACTCAATATACAAACTAATTAAAATTTTAATGTTGAGTCTATTCACCCCTATCACTTGCACATACACACTGATAATCATTCAGTCAAAAAAAAAGTGTAGCTATTCCACAGTAGGTTTTCCTGAAAAATCAAGCTACTAACAAGTTTGGTAGGTTTTAATTTGAGAACATTCTTTTTGTTGATTTTTCTTTAAGGAAATAAACCTAGTCTTTTATGCGGGACCAAACATTTGTGATGAATGTCGATCTCGTTACTTAACTAAGTCATGTTGATATTAAGTTGCTTGGTTGGAATGTCATTATAGACTTTTTACACGAAAACATACATTTGTGATGCGTGTCGATCCGATTACTCAGCTACATCACATTCTCATCTGGCTACTAGCTCTATTCATAATCTGAAGGCTAGCGGAATAGTTATTTTAGTTAAAAATTATACAACTTTTTTTTAAAATTTTACCTACCTTATTGCTTAGCTAATCATTTTCATAAAAATGTACTAATAATGCCACTTATTTGATTAGCTTAAAATTATAAATGAGTATGGCAAATTCCTAGGGTGAATGGACTAATATCGTATCCTAATTAATCAACATATTTAGCCCTAAGTAACTTAGGTCACTAATTTCATAAGCTAATAAATCGTCACAACCTAAAAGGCTATGTTTAAGGCTAAATCTATCCCGTTAAGCTCTAGCCATTGACGCATTCACACAATTCACATCATGCAACCTAAATAAACTATCATACAAAAATGAAAGATTCACACTCAAGGTAAAAACACCACAACCCTCCCTACACTTAGACAACCCATTGTTCTCAATGTGAGAAGGGTACATAAACATACTCGGGGGAAATAAACACAATATATGAAAAAAATGATAAGAAAATACTAACAGAAATGAAAAGAAAAGGGTTAGAACACGAAACCGTCATGTTGATTGAGGTGCTGATGGTGATGGAGGTGGAGATCACTTGTGCTTGATGCCCATGACTACTGCCCTATCTTATAGTTGCTTAAAAAAAGAGTAAAAGAGTTAGCACTCCAAAACATTCCAAATTATTAAAAACTTATTTTGAAACTTAAAACAAATCTAACTATGCAATAATTTAAACCTAACTACTAAATGTGCTAATCTATGGTCATTAGCTTGACCTTAATCCTTTAAAACTCAACCAGGATCAATTATGAGTGGCTTACTTTCACCTTTCTTGTTCAACATCAGTTTTGTAGCCTGTGAATAAGTTACAAATTGTAAAATGATCAGAAGGAAAATATTAGTAAAGTTAAGAAAACCAATTAAGCTCAGTAATGTCTTTTTTTATAACAAATTGTCAATGAAATAGGGAATAATAAAATTCCCTAAATCTTCCATCAAATCCAATAGTTTATCCTATAAGAAGGTGAGTTTCTCTCTTTCTTTAGTAATCACCATCATCTCCTTTACTTCTTCCGCTTCACGAATAGAGACTTTCATAGCTTCTTCAAACTAGATGTCTGTTGTCACCTATTGTTCATCCTTTTGTTCTTCAGAAGATTCGAACAAATCAATTATCCTAAATGATCTACTCTCCTTTGGATTCTTTAATACATCATTCATGTTGAATGTCATATGGTCATCATTAATCTGAAGGATAAGGTGCTTTTCGTAGACATCTACTAAAGATTTTTCAATGATCACACATGGTATATCAAGAATTGGTGAATAAAAGGGAGGGTTGGCATTCTTTTCTTCATCCTCTACATTGTCTCTTGGTCTTCAATAAGGTGGGGTTCAACTTGATGTTCCATTGATTCTTTTAGCTCTTCCCCATTCTTAAGTATGATAGCCTTATATTGATCTCGTTGATGTAATTTCATATTTCTCAAAGAGTCTTCCACACTTCTCTTACAAAATTTCTGAGAAAGTTGTCTTACTTGAATCTCCAAATTATGAGTAAAAGGGACATGATTTTTCGTTACTTGCTTAATTTGCTCTTCTAGTCTCTTCTAACCCTCTTCCATGTCTGTGAGTTTATCCAGGATCTTACCCAATTTAGAATCCTATGAACTAGACTCATCTTACTGAATTCCTAATAGGTCTGATGTCCTAAGTGAGTCCTTACATTATTGGACTAACAAAAATTTTAGTGGTTCTACCACCCCAAAATGTACGAGCTTATATAAGGATGATGATTTCCCTAACTAAATTGGGGCTTATTGAAATCCATAAGATTCCTTTGCTCTTTATAATATACATCCTCCATGATCATTTTTTTATCTGTTCTTAGCATTCAACTCTTTAGATTTCTCATTCTCACTCTAAGAAGTCTTGACGTGTCTCTACTTTATGCCCCATTTTTTTTAATTTAGAAACAAAAGACTTTAGACTAAAGAACTAAACTAATCGCCTCCCCGAAAATAGCACTAAAAAATTGATTTTAGGTTTCTGATATGAAAAAGTTTTAATAATTTAACCTCCATATTCCATAAGCGGACGGGTCATTCGCATAGTACTTAAGGTGTCGATCCCACAAGAAGGAATAATCTAATCCTAAAATCTAAGGTCGAAAGGTATTAAACAGATATTTAATAGACAATGAATTTAAACACAAGAACTAAATAAATCAAACAAACCAAATCAAATAAGAAAATAATAATTGGCAATTAACATTTAACGAAAACCATCACGACCAACAATTAACAATTTCAAATTAAAAATGAATAACAAATAACAAAAATTGATTGATTTGTTGAACAATGATAGCACACACTAAAATTCAACCTAGTGAATTAACTGAAAGAGAAAAAGGGAAAATTATCTATCTTTAATGATAACCTAACTAATTATGATTTATCGAATTAATAGTTTTAGATGATCCTAGTGTCAGTTACTCTCTCTCAAGTTATAATTGAACCCTAAAGCATAAACCCTAATCAAATTATAAGAAGTTGTAGTATCTCAATTAACAACCTATCTAAAACCTAATTAGTTCTTAAGTTCTCTAATAAACAATTGGAAACCTATATTTGATCTCTCTACACACGATTTACCAACCTGATTTAATTCTGAATCTATTAAATTACCTAGCTCTCGTTAGCCCATTTTAATCATTTTTATTGATTATCCCTCTCATTTTATTATCGAGATATGAAGTGAAAAATTAAACCACAATTAATTCAGTAAATGCATAAAATAATCAGATTTCATTAAATCAAAAATAATATTCCAAAGGTGACTATAGAACATTAATCATGATTCAATTCTATCATATCAATCATATCAATCTATCCCAATTCTATAATCAAATAAAACTAAAATACATAGGAAATAAAACTCGAATGGGCAATGGGAGGCCGCGACTTTGGAAAACTTCTTATTCCAGGAAGCACTTCGAGTCTGCGTTTTCTTCCTTTTCTCTCTTCCTTCTTTTTTTTCTCGATCTGTCAAAGTTTTCTCCTTTAGGGTTTCATCATGGTGGATATTAGAAAAAACCTCTCTTTCTATTCTTGTTGTTCTTTTTATGTTCGTTTGTGTTTAGGGTTGAACTAGGTTTTTTTTGTGGTCCGAAGGTCCAAAAATCCCTCAAAATGTGAAGTTTGGAAGTGGTTGCACATCTGCTTGATGTAGGGCCACAGTCGTGGCTTATGTTAAGCCTTTCTATCACGATCGTGCACTATTAGGTCACGATTGTGGGCTGTTGTCTTGGCCCAAATGTCTTTCAAAACTCCTCCATCATTCGATATTGACCCTGAAACACTAGTAAACACATTAAGGTACCTCACTAACATAATATTTAAGCTCAAAAGCTTGTACTAACCCCTAAAACACTTAAAACACAAATAATTAATAAACTAACACAATTTAAACCTAAACACATACTAAATGATTGAATTAATAGCTAAACACATATCAAACTATGCCCCAAAACATGATGCAGTTTACACTTTTCACTAGATTGAGTTGTTTCATCTAATTCCATCAGGTTTATATAGAAATTCCTAGCAAGCTTTTACAAAACTGTTTGATCAGAATAAGTATTCCACATAAAATCTTATAATTATGAGATTTTGTTCTTACTCCTTTTGGAGATTAGATAGGAGTGAAAGAATTTTGAACTAGGATCCCCTTCCCTTAGCCAATTGATTCCTGCTTTCTAACTTAAAAAGTTATTATGCAGAGTCAATGTTTCTTGATGTTCCTTAAGCCTTTGGATTTTAGCTAACCTTAAAACAGTGTTGTAAGGAGATTTATAGCTAGCTTCATATGCTTATTTTAGCTTATGTTTAGTTTTAGAGAGCCTTTTAGTATTTTCCTTGACAAAGATCTTAAGAGCTACCTTCACAAGGTTGAGCTTTTGCATGAGCTAATAGGATTTGCAACCATACACTGCCTGATTCAAACAAATTTGCATTATTTCCATAAATCCCTCCTTTTATGTGAGCCTATTAAAGAATCTAAATGGAGCTTCAGACTTTTTAAAATTAATGGTATTTTGTGTATTGACGTAAGAGTGGTCAGAGAACACATTTTCACGAAAAATGGGTATATGAGTGAGGGAATTAATTTAGCCAAGATAGGTAACCATGGCTCTATTGAACTTTTTCCTAATTAGCATGTTCCTTTGCTATTTATTATACCAAATGAGAAGTCTATTTGTGAAGTTGAGATAAATAAGATTCACCTTTTGAAATAGATTTGTTAAATCTCTACCTATTACCATGTTGTATTTTCTTCCTCCTTCAAACTTCTGAGATGATAATGTACAATTGAACTCTCTGGTTATTAGCCAAGGATCAAAGGTTCTAGCTTAGCAAGTTTCAAGATCCACCCATAATTTTTCCCTTTAAAATGCAAAATTGGAAGCATATATTAGAGTAAGGTCAAATTTTAGAATCATAGCTCCCATTTGACATTTCAAAACCATTCAAATTTAAACATGACATGATAGAATCCTTAACAAAGTTAATTCTTCTTCAGTTAAGTGTCACATCAATATTCACATGACACCTTGTTTATTTTTATTATTTACTATTTATGTGTAACCCACATTGCCATATGGATTTCCACTTACTTAAATTAAAATTAATTTATAAATTATTTAATTAACCTTAATTTCAAATTAATCCTAATTAGCCCTAATAAATATTTAGAAACCCTAATTAACTATAATAAATTCTAATTTATAATTAACCTGAAATAACCTTAACTAAACCTATATAACCTTAATTTTATATTTAACCTAGTTAACCATAATTTATAAATAATTCTAACTAAACTTAATCTAAAATTCCTAATATGACAAAATAACCAATCTAAAATCACTTTCTCATTGTCCAATCCCTAATATACCCAGTGATTAACGCCTTAGGTTATAATAGCTAAGTACTTGATAGGACTAGCTTTGTTCATTCTACCTGAAAACAATAATACTAAGGTTAAGAAACTACCTCATAGTCTTAAAAGGTTTTTAATTATCAATAACCTTCATTTATTAGCAAAACATTATTTCAAGTTTTGTAAAGCATATTTCTAGGATAAGCTATATAAAGCATATTTCTAGGATAGGCTATATAAAGCATGATGACATTAGCATTTGTACCAATTATCATTATCTCTTAATGAGACATAGTTACCTCTCAAGACGTATGATCTTGCGTTTGTAAGTAAACCACGGGTTGAGGCATCAAAGTATATATCTTATAAGAAAATTATAGGGATCGGAGATTCATTTCAAAAACATGAATGTTAGGGCAGTTAGCCAGAATTCCTCTAACAACCTCGTTCTTGATTGCTTGATCATTTAATTGGTCTCACTGAGTCACCTATAGGTTGGAGCTATGAAGTCATTTCATTCTCGTAACTCTCTCCATTCATTGAGCTAACTTTGGATTCCTTAAGGTATAATTCTCTTATTCTTATGATTGGTACATGTAGGAGCTCTTAAAGAGAGGAAAAAACTAGGGCTATATGAAGTTTGTTCGCTTCCTCTGTGTATCTCCACGATGGTGGGTAAATCCCTACAAAAAAGTGACAACTTTTATGTAGTTTATGATATGATGTAACTATTATGATTTTCTATTGAATAAATCTTTCTCTTAATAGATATATTCTTGTTCCTTACTCTTTAGAGAATATGACATTGTATTATTGTAAGTTCTATATTCCGAACATTTCCTAAAAGTAGACGACAAGTTTTGAATCTTAATACAGGTAAGGGATATCTTAGTACAAAACCTCTTATTAGAATAATAAATTGACTATTGCTCCTTTTATTGATATTTTCTCCTTATAAACCTCATTGGAGAAATATGTGCAAGCTTTAAACTCTTGAGTTGCTTAGAAACCTTAGAGTTAATTCCATTAAGTCCTTTAGAAAGGAAAGGGTTAACCTCTAGAATAATTATTATAAATGAGAGTTTTATAAACAAGTTACTATTGATCATAGTATAAAGGTCTCGTGTTTTGGCGTTGATGTCAACTACATAATACTTTTTGGTAAGAAATACATAAATATGGAGTTTGGTGAAAGGTTTTATAGTTATGATTCACAATGTTATATATGTAAATATTGTTCCATCAAATTAATTAAGGTTTAGACAACGAGACAGGGATTTTAAATTGTTTAAATCGTTTTATTGGGATTTTCTTATTAGGGTTAGTATGAGTTATTTATAGATTAATTTTCTTAGGTTTAATTAAGGTTTTTTAATGTTAGAAAAAAATTATAGCTAATTATAGTTAATTATTACTAAATAAGACTTTTTAGGGTTTAATAAAGTTAATTTAAAATTGTGGTTGAGTTATTTACAGTTTAGGTTTAATTTAAGTAGGTGGGGCCATAATGCCACATGGATTCCACATGACATTGTAGATTCCATATAGATAATTGAAAATAGAAAATATTAGAGCATCACTTTAATATTAACATGACACTTAACTAAAAAAAGACTTAACCTCGTTAAGGATTATGTAAGTTTAGGTTAAATTTAAATGATTTTGAAACATTATGATTCTTTTAATCTGATGCCAAGATTTAACTAAAATATAATATAAACATAATAAAGAGAGATGTTGCTTTGCCTTCTCTTTAGGATTTTTTCCCTTCCCTATTTGATAATTACTTAAATGTTTATATTTAGTACAATTTACTTATTTATTTTATTTTTTATTGTTTCTTGTACTTAATTAATTCACATTTTGTTTTAAGGTGGTAATTCATTGATTTGGATGAAAAAAATTAAACAAGCTTAGAGTGATTAGGGCTATTATGATCAAGTTATGAAGCTACAGAGCTAAAAGACAACTTAGTATACACGATTATATACTTGCCAGTGTTCCTTATTATTTATGAATTTTAAGCTTATATGGTCTTATTTGAAGTGTATTTATTATCTTACAAACTTATGTTGTATGCATATGTTTGCTTAAGAGTTAAGGACTACTTGATTTTTAAGTACACGACCTCGTACAAGGCCATTTACTTACCAATATTAAACTCTAAAACTTGATTTTCAAACCATAAAAATCAAAACTAAAGGAAATAGTAAAAAGAGAGGTCTAAAGAAGTAAAGTTAGAAGATCTAAAACAATCGAAAGAAAAAGGAAAAAGTAAGAAAATTCATTTGTAGTGGATATCATTGATTTAAAGTGGATTTTGTGATGATAAAAAGGGATTTCATTGTGTTTCGTTTACTTTTCTATTTTTCTTTATTTTTTATGTTATGTCTTTTATGATTAGGAACTAAACCTTTATGGTACATAGATATAATGAAACCCTAAGATGGACTTTATAGTGATTTAATTTAATTTAATTTAATTTATCCCTGAACAATATAAAACACATAATCGAATCTCAATGAAACCCTAAAATGGACTTTATAATGATTTAATTTAATTTAATTTATTCCTTAGTTTCATTAAGATTTGATTATGTGTTTTATATTGTTCTACAATTAATATGTTTTTGTATGTTAATTCATGTTTGTTTTCATTCATTTTTTATTTAAAATATTTTATATTTATTAATCTAGCTTATTAAAATATTAAATTTAAAGAGTTACATAGAATCCTAGAGATAGGTTAACATAAATCTTAGAGATTACGTTTAAACTTAATAGAGAAATTCATAAATTGGTTAACGTTATTAGAGGAGTTTTAATTGGAAAGATGTTTAATTATCAACCTAAGGTTAGTTGTTAAAATATTAAAAAAGATATTAGCATAATTGAGGAATTTCTATTGACCGATGAACTTTAGTTTAAATTGATGCATTAAGTATTATATGTATGAGAAATCATAAGGGGATTCATTATATGGGCATTGTTAATTTTATTGGTTACTTTTTGGTTTAATCTCTTTTTTAGCTAGTCAATAGTGTTGATTAGTTTTAATTTACAATTTTAAATTGAATTTAATCAATCACCATCATAATAATTAGTTAGTTGGTTAATATGAAATGGTTAATACTCATAATCATAGTCTTTGTGGGATTGACACTTATTACTCCATAACCTATACTATCGAAGCGATAGGTGCACTTGCCTAGAAACATCTATACGATAGGATATCAAACATATGCTTTTAAGTTTTTGAGACTATTATCAGGGACTAGGATATTAGGAACACTTAATCTCTATTAATCTAGTAAGGTCTTGTGCTTCTTTCTATTGTTTCAGGTGGGATGTCACAGATTTCTCACTTAGTATTTGTTTTCTTTTTCTGACAATATGTTCTTTCGAATTAGGAGTATTCTTCTAATAAAACAAAGTATTTTCTTGTTTTCACATACTATGTTTCACCTAAAATTCAAAGTAAACTAAATACATAAAATAAAATATTTAACAATAAATAAAGAAGACAAAAAAATTAAAGAAATAAAAAGAATAGAATAATATTGTTTTAAGTGTCCTAAACACTAATTACTTCCCTATAAATAATGTCAAAATTAATTCTTATACTACAAATATCTATCTTATCTTAGAATGTAAGAAGGATGAATTTCTAAAAAAAAATAGCTCTTCAAAACTACTTATGAGAAATAAATCCCTTTATGATAGGACTTTTAGAGATCAAGTTGAAGGGAGATAAATGTAAAAGGCTAAGGGTTTTAAAAAACTATTGGGAAGTTCTTATTAGTCATTAAAATCATTACAATGACATGATATTGGTTGCTTCTGACCCTAAAAGAATAAAGGTTGAGCATTGAAGTTCTAAAGATCAATTGATCCATCTCTTTGTGAGAATGAAATGAGAAAAGTTAGGTTTGCAATTACTTTTTTAATGCCTTTAATCATACTTGTAAAACAATATGTATATGGAACAAGTTGAAGGAATTAAAAGGAATTATTAATTCACCTTGGATCTTAGGTGGAGAATTCAATATCATTCTTTATAATTTTGAATATGATGGTAGCTCAAGTCTAAGGAATTACTCGAAATATCTCAAAGAATGCACTAATGAAATACATATAAATAAATCTCAGAATTAATGGTCATTTATATGTACCAATAAACAATGGTATTGTGACAAGGTTTAATGGAGGAGATTCAACTTCTATCTAAAAATGGTGTATGTCTTGCATGAATTTGGATGGCTTTAAGCTTTCTAAGTTTGCTAATTCTTTACCTTATTACTACCGAATGTTTAGATTAGTGGCTTCACTTATATGTTACCACCTTTGTAACCCTTTTATCTCCTACAACTGTTCTTTTTAGTAGTCTTTCCTGGTTTCAAATGTCCTCCTCATTTGTCCATTCTCCTTCATTATTCCCAAGTTTCATCTTTCCTTCTGGTCCTTTCTATTTTCTCTAAATTCTTCTTACTCCTTTCAAGTTCCCACTCTTTTCTTTCTCCCTTTTCTTTTAGCTTTCCTTAATTACATCTTTTTCTATTTCTAGAAATAATTTAGGCCATGCTTTTTTATATATTAAATAATTTCCTCCCTAAAACCATAAGTTTCCTTAGCTTTGTAGCCCTGCTTCTGATATTGTCTCTTCCTGCAAAGACCCTTCCATCACTAAAACATATGGTAATAATGCTACCACTTTGGAGCCTTTTCTTATTAAGAATTCTTAGCTTCAAGAGCTTGGGGATTCCTATCTATTATATTATCTTTATTTATTTTCTTTTAGTAATAATGATGGAATCCTAATAGTTGCAACTCCATTTAAAATTTTGAAAGAAGGGACCTTGAAATAGGACTCCACACTTGTAGAATTCTTTATGCATAAAAGGCATCCTTTCTAGCTTTGAAGATATAAACTTTTCACTAATGCAAATAGCTAGGAAAAAGAGACGTATTGATAAATAAGAAGAATATTTTACTTTTCAAATTTGAATCCCCTAGCTAGGGAAAAAAGACATAGAATCATATCTATGGAAATTCAATAATCAACCCTTGTTTGTTCATTGCTGTAAGCTAAGAATATAGCTCCAAAATTGCAACGTGAAGTAGGAGCCTTTATGGATAAACATCCAAGGAACACCCATATCCTTAACAACAAAGGGGATGAGGTACATAGCAAGTTTTATAACCAAACCTCTATTCCCAGATGAAAATACTACATGTATAAGTATGTTGATGAGTTACATTGCAAGTTTCACTTTCCTTTTATCTTTCTTCTATACACTGCTAGATAATCTCCTTGATTTCATATCTCTTCTAAGATTGAATAAGAATGAATAACTATTTGAGGATGCAATCAAGGTAACTTATAGTTGGAGGTCTAATATTCCCAAGCAAATGAAAGTATGGAAGCCTATAGGGAGGAGATTACTGTCAAGTGATTATTAAGAACTTATAGAGTTATTAGTATTAGGGAAAAACAACATAGAGAAAGATGTTAAAATCACTCTGGAAGATTCAAGGGTAAATAATGTTTGCTTGAGGCAAGTCTCCCTTGCCCTTTCTCCTACTGAGCTATCAACTATTAAGGAAAATATGCAAAAACTAATTCTATAGTAGAATTACAATAAAAGGGAAAGAATCAAGTACCTCTTTGGAGCAAACTAAGAAAGGTCAAGCTAACAAGTTAATGGAGGAATGCCAAATTGATCATTCAATTCTATGGTAGCAGGAACTAAGTAACTTAGCCATAAAAAAGTACACAAAAGGATTAAGAAAAGAAGATGAATTCAATTACATGACTAAGAGAAGGTCGAGAAGAAACTAAAGGCAATAAATATATTCCTATCAAATGTCAATCATGATTTAGAATTTAAGAGGTTTGAATTACCCCAAAAATAATTAGCTTTTCAAGATAAATTAGGAGAAATAAATAAATTTATAATAAGTCTTTTGAAGACCAAGTTAGAGGAAAATGCATAAGTTTAAGTTTTCTGAAAAACAATAACCAGTTTTTAAAATCATCAAAGTCACTATAGAGTTTGGATATTGTTTACTTTTGACCAAAAAAAGAATAGAGGATGAATAATTAATTACTAAGGAACAACTGATCCATCTCTCTATAAGAATGAACCGGAAAAGGTTGGAATTAAAATTACTTTTGTCTATGCCCCTAATCAGACTTGTTATGGAATATATATGGAAAGTTAAAAAGAATTAGGAGGTATGATCAATTCACCTTGGATTTAGTAGGAGACTTTAATAGCATGCTCTATAGCTTTGAAGCTAAAGGCAATTTATGTCTTAGGTAATTACTCGAAGGATCTTAAGGAATGCATCAACGAAATTTAATTAATAGATCTAAGAATGGAGATCCATTTTTATAACTCTACTAATAAGTAAAAGAGCAATTGGCTCTTAAAGCAGAAATTATGTAGGGATTTAGTTAATACTATTGGTTATCCATATTTGCAAATAACAAAGTTAATTTTGGCCCCCTTGTTTTTAGGTTACACATTTATTTTGATCTAAAAATTACTCAACACTAAAAACATCAAACATCCATTTAGATTCGATAACCTACTAGTAGAGGTGGGAGGATTTGAGGAAGAATTACTTAAAGGCACGAGGTGACAAGTTGAAGGACATATCTCCTTATTTATACGAAAAAAATTTACTTGATAAAGGAGGAACTTAATGATCGCAAGGTTACACACGCTAAGTTTTAAAGTTTATTAACCTTGGTAAGTTCCGCAAGCGTACGAGTCATTCGTGTAGTACCTAAGATATCAGTCCCATGAGGAGGGATATCTAGTCTTAAAATCTAAGGTCATACTAAACTAAAATAATTTAAAATGAATAACTAATGTAGAAAATAAACAAATCAAATAATTAATTTCAAGAATTAAATTCTAGAAATCTAAATAAGGTAACAAGTCACATAAACCAATCCCAAAACCAATCTAGAAACCATCAAGTTAGAGAAAGGGGGTTTTAATCAGAAATTAATGAAAACCTAATCAGTTGTGCAATTATCAAATTAATGGGTCTAGACGGTCCTAGGGTGAATTACTCTCTCTCCAGTTATAATTCTTAATCCTAATTGATAATCCCTAATTTAAATTATGAAATTGTGATCTCTCGATTCACAATTGACCCAAAACCCAAATTAGTTTTAAATTGTCTATTAACCTACCTAGAACCTATGCTCGACCTCTCGTTACATGATTGTACCGGTTTGCTTCAATTCTTTACCTATCAAAACACCTAACTCTCGTTAGCCCAATTTCATTATTTTCACTCAGCTCACCCCTTCAATCTATTCCCAAGTTATTAAGAGCAGAATTAAATTACAATTAAATCAATAAAAACATAATCAATCAAACTTTATTAATCTAAAAAATCAAATTCCCAAAGGTGAGTATAAACAAAAACTCAACATTCAACTCAACCTATGCTCATCACCTATTTCAATTCTATATATGAATAAAATTGAAATAACCAGAAAATACGTCAGGAGCAAAATTATGGAGGCAGTGACAGCAAGAGACCACCTGTTCCAGGAAGTTCGTCGCATCAAGCTTCTTCTCCGTGTTTCTCTTCCTTTGTTTCCTTCCTTAATCTCTCGATAACTCTCTAGGTTTTTTTCAGAATGTGGATAATGTGAATGCTATCTTTTCAGACTCTCCCATATTGATGCATTCGCTCTCATAATGATGTATTTATACTTTGGACGCTCTAGGTTAAAGTTGGGGTCGAAACAAACCGAAAGATCTTGTGAAACTCCAGTTTTTACTTTAGCCCGAGGCAGGCCACGATCATGGCCCTATCTGCCACAATCGTGGCCAGTGCCTAAACCTTTTTGTCACGATCATGGCGCAGAGTGCATGATCGTGGCCTGGATCCAAACTCTCTCTCATTACCATGCCCAAAGTGCACGATCGTGGCCTGGCTACTTTGACTCGTCCCTCTCTGTCATGATTGTGGCCTATTGTGCCACAGTCGTGGCCTATGTTTTTGGCCTGAAACTCTTCGCAACTTCTCCGTTCTTCTCTGTTTATCCTAAAACACTAACAAACTCATCAAGGTACCTCAAAAATATAACACTTAAGCTCAAAGACTCATACTAACACATAAAAACAATTACACACATAAACTAACACAATTAAACCATAAATACACTCAAATTCATACTAAATACATAGCAAATTAAACCCTAAATCATAATGCAAATGACAAATGTCAACATCCCTATACTTAAATGTTTGCTTTTCCTCAAGCAAACTAAACAACAAACATATCAAACATATCAAACACGAAGCACATATTGCAAAAAATTGAGATAATGACTGCAATTTTATGAATCAAATGTAACCTTGAACACAATTTGACAAGTTATATCTAGTCACTACCCTGCAAAATCTATATTTAAGGGCTTTAAGCTAAATATACAAGTTAATATGATCTAAATGCTAATTCAAGTACCCTTTTCAATTGTATAAACACATTAATAATTCTTTGGTCCTTCAGACTCTGTAACTATTCTTAAGTACATTTTTATGAAAATTCAAGCATATTATAAGTCTGGTAGGTTTTTATTAAGAACATTTTTTCTTTTCAATAAAAACATAGACTTAGTCTTTTACTCGGAGGCAAATATTGGTGATGAATGTTGATCTAGTTACTCGACTAAGTCATTTATTAACTGCTTGGTTGAAACGTCATTATAGCCTTTTGACGCGAAGGCACAAATTTGTGATGAGTGTCGATCTAGTTACTCAGCTGTTATCATGTTTTTAGCTGGCTACTAGCTCTATTTATAACCCCACTATTAGCAGAATAGTGAGTTATTAACAAAATATACTATTTTTTCACCTACCTTGTTGTTTTTAACTATTTGTTTTCATAAAAAAATACTAGTTAAACTACTTAAGTTAAAGGGCTTCAAATTATGCATGAATGTGACAACCTAGAGGGTCCTAAATTTACACTAAGTCCTAATTAAGCTGTATATTTAACCAAAGAATCCTAATTCACTAATTTTGTGAGTTAATGATCATTTACAACCTACTATATTATGTTTAAAATTAAATAAATTTCACTCCATCTAAGCCATTGACACAATCATACAGTTCACTAAATGCAACTTAGCACTATCATACCATATGCAAAGTCACATACAAAACAAAACACATAACCCTCCCCACACTTGAGAAATACATTGTCCTCAATGTGAGAAGGGCACACAAACACACCAAGGGGAAATAAAACATAATATACAAAAAATATAAGAATAAAATACTAACAAAAGTGAAAAAAAGGTTTAGAATATGAAACCGTTTATGGTGATAAATTATCCTCTGCTTCTTTCACTTCATAAAGAGAGACCTTCATTGCTTCTTCAAACTCTATATTCGTTGTCGTCTATTCTTCATCCTTTTGTTCTTTCGAAGATTCGAACACATCAATTATCCTGAATGAGCTACTAACCATCATATTCCTAATTACATTATTCTAGTTAAATGTCATTTGATCATCATCAATCCAAAAGATATAATTCTTTTCCTAAACATCTTTTTTTTATGTTCACATATGGTATATCAAAAACTAGTGAATAAAAGGGAGCGTTGGCATTATTTTATTCATCCTCTTCTTTGATTTCTTGGTCTTCTCTAAGGTCAGGTTTAGCTTGATTTCTTGTTGACTGTTCTAGCTCTAACCCATTCCAAAGGGTGATAGCCTCATAATGGTCTCATAGATTTAATTCCATATTTTTTAGAGAGTCTTCCACACTTCTCTTACAAAATTCCCAAGAAAATCGTTTTACTCAAATCTCCAGATTGTGAATAGAAGCAGCATGATTTTTTGTTACTTGATCAAATTGCTCTTCCATTCTTTTCTGGTTCTCTTCCATATTTGTTAGCTTATCCATGATTTTGTCCAATTTGGAATCCTATGAACTGGACTCATATTGCTAAATTCCTAATAGCTCTTGATGTCCCAAGTGAGTTCTTATATTATTGGACCAATAGAAACCTGGGTGGTTATGTCACTCCGAAGTGTACGGGTTCATATAAGGATTATGATTTCTCCAACCAAATTGTGCCTCATTACAATTTGCAAAATTCCTTGCTACCTATAATATATATCTTCCATCATTGTTCTTTCCATTTCTTCTTGGCATATAGCCCTTTAGATGTCTCACTCTCACTCTAAGTTGTCTTGATGTGTCTCTACTTTACGCCCCAAACTATTTTTTAAACACAAAATATAGTGAAAAAGCCTTAGACTAAAAAACTAAACTAATGACCTCCCTGACAACGACGCCAAAAACTTGATCACAAGGTTATACACGCTGAGTTTTAATATTTATTAACCTTGGTAAATTCCATAAGTGCATGGTTCATTCGTGTAGTACCTAAGTTATCGATCCCATGAGGAGGAAAGTATAGCCTTAAGATTTATGATCATACTAAACTACAATAATTCAAAATGAATAACTAATACAGAAAATAAACCAATCAAATAATTAATTTCAAAATTTGAAATGCAGAAATCTAAACAAGATAACAAGTCACACAAAGCAATCCCAAAACTAACGTAGAAACCATCAAGTGAGAGAAAGGGAGGTTTTAATCCAAAATTAATGAAAACTTAATCAGTTGTGCAGTTATCGAATTAATGGGTCTAGACAGTCCTAGGGTGAATTAATCTCTCTCGAGTTATAATTCTTAACCCTAATTCATAATCCCTAATTTAAATTATGGAATTGTGATTTCTCGATTGACAATTGACCAAAATCCCAAATTAGATCTAAATTTTCTAGTAACCTACCGGGAACCTATGCTCGATCTCTCGTTACACGATTCCACCGATTCAATTCAATTCTTTGCCTATCAAATCACCTAACTCTTATTCTATTGCCAAATTATTAAGAGTATAATTAAATCACAATTAATCAGTAAAAACACAATCAATCAAACTTTATTAATCTCAAAAATCAAATTCCCAAAGGTGAGTATAAACAAAAACTTAACATTCAAAACAACCTATTCTTAACACCTATTTCAATTTTATACATGAATAAAATTGAAATAACTAGAAAATACGTAGGGAACAAAATTACAGAGGTAGCGACAGCGGGAAACCACCTGTTTCGAAAAGTATGTCGTGTTAAGCTTCTTCTCCGTGTTTCTCTTCCTTTGCCTCCTTCCTCAATCTCTCAATAACTTTCTAGGGTTTTTTTTTGGAATGTTGCTGACGTGAATACTCTCTTTTTAGACTCTCCTAGATTGCTGCATCTGTCTCATAATGATATATTTACACTTTAGATGCTCTAGGTTAAAGTCGAGGTTAAAATAGAACAAAAAATCTTACAAAACTTGAGTTTTTGCTTCAGCCAGATGCAGGTCACGATCGTGGCCAGCGCCTAAACCTTTTTGTCACGATCGTGGCCTGAATCCAAGCTCTCTATCACGATCATGCTCAAAGTGCACGATCGTGGCCTAGTTGCCCTGGCTCGTCCCTCTCTGTCACCTATGTTTTTGGCCCAAAACTCTTCGCAACTTCTCTGTTCTTCGCCGTTTACCTTGAAACACTAACAAACACATCAAGGTACCTAAAAAATATAACAATTAAGTTCAAAAACTCATACTAACCCATAAAAACAATTACACTCATAAACTAACACAATTAAACCATAAATACACACTCAACACTCAAATTCATACTAAATACATAACAAATTAAACCCTAAATGACAATGCAAATGAAAACTATCACTCAAGAATCTCCATTCCAAGAAAGCTGTTAATATTAATATAGTAGAAAATATTGCAAATTATCCCAACCAAATTTGCACACTCCCCTACTAATGATAGTTTTCCTAAAGAGGACAAAGCTATTGGTTTTACCACTCAATTTTATAATAGAGGTTGAGAATTCTTTGGTTAAGGAATGGTGATTGTAATTCCTCCTTGTTTCATATTTCTATGCTTAGAAGGAGATGCAAACATGATTGTAACTCTCATTATTGAGTAAGGAAAATAAGTTGAATCTTAATAAAAATTATCACTAAAGGCTTTTATTTTCTTCTTTAACACTCTTGGCACTCCTACTGAGTGATATTCCTCTATGCAACATTGAAATTGATCATCAATTGATATATCCCAGCTCAGGAAGTAAAAATTTTAACTAGATTATTCAATGCCACAAAGATAGAGGAAGTTATGATCTCATTAAATCCTAATAAGGTCCTACAGCCTTATGGATTGAATGGTTTCTTTTTTCAAAAATATTAGCCACATATCAAATAAATTATTAAAGATGATATCTTGGTATTCCTAATCCAAGGAAAAATGCTAAAGGAAGTGAATAAAACTTTATATATCTTATAGTAAAAAACTACTTTACCTCTTTATTTGAGGGATTTTAAACCAATCTCATGTTGTAATAATTTATATAAGATCATTATGTTTAAGAAATTACTTCTTAAATATATAGGCCCCTCATAATGAGCATTCATAAAGCAAGGTAAATTGGAAACAATATTTTATTAACACAAGAGCTTTTGAAAGGCTATAAAGCAAGGTAGATTGGAAACAATATTTTATTAACATAAGGGCTTTTTAAAGGCTATAATAGGAGAAATAGAAGCAAGAGTTTTACTCTTAAGATATACCTTTACAAAGATTTTGAATCCTTGAATTGGAAATTCCTCTTAAATACCCTCAGGCCTTGCTTGGTTGACATGGATTCTTAGTTGAGAAAGTAATCTTTTTCCTAAAATTTATATTATCACGTCTGGTTTCATTTTTTTGAGTAGTTAGGAAGATAAAAACTTTCCCAATCTAGGAAAAATAGTAGCACTTTACTTAGATTCTAAATCTCATCACCCCTTGTTATTTAGATTATTTCCTCAGGAATTTAATTTAAAAAATATGCTAGCCAATCTTCTCTCTCAACTCTACAATAACTATTTTTTTAATTTTCATTACAATATTATCTAGTTGAAATAATGCACTATTTGTGATTTTTTTCAGCGTTAGAAAAATTTTTTATATTTGATTTGAATTTTAAGATTTATCTTTGTACTCAATTGAGGTTTTTTTAGTATTTTTCAATACTATGTTTATGATATAACAATATTATATTATTAGAATATTAGAAATAAAAAAATTAACATTTAATAATATTACTTGTATTACAAAATAAAATTATTCAACGACTTCAATTTTATTCAGTTTTTAGGGATATAATTAGAAACATAAGTTAAAATTAAATTACATTCTACGAAATACTGTTGCATACCAAACACTATAATAAGAATCCACCTAACTTTCCTATTACATGCCTTATAAGTATCCAAACATGTGAATATCTTTACTTTCCATAGATTTATTTTTCGGGAAATCAGATTCAAAATTCACTTTACTTTCTCGCCAACCAAACGAGGCCTTAAGGAATTCAGATTCAGCTGTGCATATCATCAATATACTATAATGCATTGATCGATGGTGAACCCTTTGCTCTTTTTAAAGGGGTTAAAGGACTATGGAAAGGAAACTTTATATCTTCATCTATTCATAGTCAAAATAGAAATCAATCAAAAGTAGATATTCAAGTATGAATTTAAGTGTCTTAAGTCAAAAATCAATAGCCTATGCTTTTTTATGATCTCATCATTTTTCTTAAAAGCACATGCAAAATCAATTGGTACCCTTATAACATTTTTATATACATCTACAGAGATCTCGGGCCTCTTTATTAAGAGGGAAAAAAGCCAACTATATGTTTGCATGAGTTCTCAACACTTCTCCCATTTGCTTTCCATACTAAATGGATTAAACTATAAGACACGTCCTTTTAATTACTTAGGTATTCCTATTTTCATAAAGAAAAATTTTATAAAGATATCTTCCATTGATAAAGAAGATCTAAAAGAGGTCTCCAAATGGTATACCAAAAGCATATCATTTGCAGTGAGGATACAACTTATTAATTTAGTGTTTAATGGCCTTCATATGCATTTTTATTGATCGCAAGGATAAGTATGCTAAGTTTTAATATTTATAACCTTGGTAATTTCTGTACACGCACGGGTCGTTCTTGTAGTACCTAAGGTATCAATCTCATAAGGAGAGAAGTCTAGTCCTAAAATTTAAAGTTGTACTAGCTACAATAATTCAAAATAAATAAACTAATGCAGAAAATAAATTAATCAAACAATTAATTTCAAGAATTAAATTGCAAAAATCTAAACAATTAACAAATCACACAACCCAATACAAAAATCAACCTAGAAACTAATAAGTGAGAGAAAGGGATTTTTAATTCGAAATTAACGAAAATCTAATTGATTATGCAATTATCGAACTAATGGGTCCAAATAATCATAGGGTATATTACTCTCCCTCGAGTTATAATCCTTAACCCTAATTGATAATCTCTAATTTAAATTATGGAATTGTGATCTCTTGATTCACAATTGACCCAAAACCTAAATTAGTTCTAAAATTGTCTAATAACCTACAGGGAACTTATGCTCGATCTCTTGTTACACGATTATAGCAATTTGATTCAATTCTCTACCTATCAAATTACCTAACCCTCGTTAGCCTAATTTGAGTATTTTTACTCGGCTCACACTCTCAGTTTATTGTCGAATTATTACAAACATATATTGAATCACAATTAAATCAATAAAAACACAATTAACCAAACTTTATTAGTATCAAGGACTAAAAACTTGTAAGTGAGTTTAGACATAAATCAACACTGTACAACAGTTAATTTCAATAATCATCCCAATTTCATTTATCCATAAAATTGAAATAAAAATAGAAATACTGTCGGAATGGATTCGAGGAGGCAACAACTATAGGAAACCAACTTCTTTGAGAAGTACGTCGCATTAAGCTTCGTCTCCGTGACTCTCTTCCTTCGTCTCCTTCCTTAATCTCCTGATAACTCTCTAGGTTTTTTTTTCAAAATGTGGTTGACGTGAAAGCTCTCTTTTTAGAGTTCTGTCCTTTTATGATGTATTTATACTTTGGACGCCATAGGTTTAATTCGGGGTCGAAACGGTCCGAAAAATCTTACGAAACTCTAGTTTTTGATTTAGTCTGATGCATGCCACGATTGTAGCCGGTGCTTAACCCTCTCTGTCACAATCGTGACCAAAAGTGCATGATTGTGGCCTGGATCTAAGATCTCTATCACGACCATGCCTAAAGTGCATGTTCGTGGCCTAGCTGCCCAAGCTCGTCCCTCTCTGTCATGATCGTGGCCATGATCATGGGCTATGTTTTAGCCTGAAACTCTTCGTAACTTCTCCGTTATTTGCTGTTTTCCCTGAAATACTAACAAACACATCAAGGTACCTTAAAAATATAACAATTAAGCGCAAAGACTCATAGTAACCGATAAAAAAACTTAAACATATAAACTAACACAATTAAACCATAAATACATACTTAACACTCAAATTCACACTAAATGCCTAACAAATTACACCCTAAAATAAAATGCAAATCACAAATATCAGTTATCTTATACTACCAATAGGTATTAGTAAAATATTTTAAAGGATAATAAAAATATTTTAATGATTCAGGGATTATAACAAAAAGAAATGGTTAAGGTAAATGGATTAAGTTACATTAAAAAAAGTAAGGGAAACGAAATCATTCAAATTAGACTAATTAATAAGGCTTTAATAATCAAAAGATTATAAAGGATCATAGTTGATGGGGAGGTTTTATAGGTTAAATAGATCCATGTCTTCTACTTGGAGACCTTAAATTTTTCATCCATACTCCTTAATATAATATCTCTTAGGACCTAGTACAAATTCTTAATGTAAGGGACTAAATTAGGTAGTCTATTTAAGTTAAAGTTGGAGATGGAACTTATGCAAGTCTCTAGTATGACAACTAGACAACCTTAAGTCCACTTAGACATGCTTCATAACTAGCCATGTTTCACTTATTCATCGTTAAGCAAGCTACAATCTAAGAAGTCTTGAACAACAAAACATATGGATTTTAAGCATTTCTAAGAACTCCTGTTAGTAATCTATTTATCAACTTTGCACTTATCCCTAGCAAATAAGATTTGG
Source organism: Erythroxylum domingense (assembly GCA_025594535.1). Taxonomy (NCBI): domain Eukaryota; kingdom Viridiplantae; phylum Streptophyta; class Magnoliopsida; order Malpighiales; family Erythroxylaceae; genus Erythroxylum; species Erythroxylum domingense. The sequence continues at coordinate 31,457,815 of JANQBM010000002.1, forward strand.
AATGGTGGAATAAGACTTCTATGGTTGCTTCACCAACTCTTCATTTAAGGGATATACTAAGAATCTAAGCTCCAAGATTTAATTGTTATAGTTCAATCAAATAAATCCTCGATCCTATGTAATCCTTTAGCTTGCTATCAAAAGGAAATTGTCCATTATTGATATAATCAAAGGTTGTCTAAACGTCCCAATCATATTCACTCTTTATGACTAGAAGGATGAAATGTTGGAGCATCTCTTCTTTTAATATGAATGCTCATCCCAAATATGGACTAGAATACTGTAGATTAGCCATTTCTTTACTGTTTCTACAAGTTGGAATGACTTAATTACTTTCTCTTGTTAGAATTTAAAATCTTTCAAAAGGGATTCCTTTGTTTATAGAATCTCTTTAGTAAATACAATATGTGTTTTATACCGTCAAAGGAATGAGAGAAATTTTTTATAGGCAAACTATGCATAAAGTGGTACTAATTAAGGAAATAATAAGCCTTACAAGAGAGTAATTAATAGCTCATAAAATTCTTGCTTAATGCATAAACATATTGCAAATTTTTGGAATATATCTTGTAATGTCAGTCGAGACTACTAACTAAGAGAAGGCTTCATAAGTTTCCTTTTTGGTTTACAAACACCAATATGATGACCAAGTTCTAGTTGCTATTTAGTTTGATTTTATTTCCCTTTTTGATATCAGATAAAATCTTTTAGCTTGTTCTGTTTGTTTTATATCAACTTCTTATTATGATTAATCCATTGTTCTTTTTAAGTTCTTTTGTTATATTGTGAACCAAATTGCTAGTTGAGCCTATTAGGCTTTATTTATATATTTTTTTATCCATGTACAATAACGATAGAGTTAATCTCAATATACATTATATATAATCTATTTACTTTTCTAGAACTCTCTTGGCTCACTCTCCCTCTCTCAATCTTGTCAGTAGCTTTAAAAAATTGGTATCAGAGCACTACTATCATCGCCAGCCGCTGCTGCCGTCCATTCTTAGGGTCCTTTACTGTCAGGATCATTACCATCCGATCCTTTGTCGTGTTTTGCAGTCACCAGCATCTTCCGTCTATTCTACCATGAAATCGGCAGTCATTCATCTTCTCCTCTCAGTCACGCGTTCGGTTCAGTCCGTTTGTCCACCAGCGTCGTCTATTGTTCATTCACGAAGTTCAATTTCATCAGTCCCTAACTTTTCTATAATTTTCGTTTTGGTCTTTGGAGGTTCTGACATTTTCAGTTTGGTCCTGAAGTTTCTGGAATTTTTTATTTTTGGTCCCCGAAGTTTCAGAAAAAGCCCCTTCACTTCTGGTATTTTCAGTTTGATTTTGAAACTTTTGGATATTTGTTAATCTAGTATTGTGAGAAGTTTGATGGATATATCGGCTAAGTTTGATATTGAGAAGTATGATAGGAAGTCGCATTTTGCACTTTGACAAGTGCGTATGGTGGCAATTTTGTTAAGTCAAGGTGTTAAGGAAGCTATCTTTGGGCAAGATAAAATGTTTGATGCGGTAGCGGATAAGAAGTGGAGAGATATGGATGATAAGGCGCTCTCCATTATCCATTTGTGTTTGAGCAATTCTACGTTATAAGAGGTTTTGTCAGAGAAAACTGCCAAGGGTTTGTGGGAGCAATTGGAGGACATCTATTTGAAGAAGTCTCTCAAGAATCGATTGCGGTTAAAGTTTTGCCTCTACACCCTTCACATGGTTGAAGGTACATTAATTTCTGAGCACATATGCATTTCAAATTTTGCATCCATTTTGAATGATTTATATAAAATTGGTGCTAAGGTAGAGGATGAGGATCAAGCCCTTTTGTTATTGTGTTCATTATCGACATCTTATAAGGCGTTTAGAGACATATTGATTTATAGTAGAGGCAAAATTTCACTTGAGGATGTTAGGAGCAATTTGCAAGCCAAGTTGCATATTGATAATGAGATGACTAATGTTGAGAAAGGGAGTCAAGGTGTTGGTTTGGTTGTGGATTAGGGTAGGCCAAAGGACCAAAACTCGAATGATGCAAGAATCTGCTCGAAGTCTAACCATAAGAAGAAGGGACACATTAAGACCGATTGTTTCAAGTTGAAAATTAAACAAAAGGAAGATATGAAAGGTACTTCTTCGAAGAAGGCCAATGTAGCCGAATGTGACATGTTTGACACTCTTTGTGCAGTAGACACCAATATTGATGCAAAGCATTTTTGGGTGATGGATACAGGTGCTTCTCAACACATGACTCCAAACAGAGATTGGTTTGAGACTTATGAGCCTGTGGATGGTATGGTGCTCATGAGGAATAACTATAAGTGTAAGGTTGCCAGAATTAGTCCGGTGATAATTAAGTTCCATGATGGAAAGATCGGAAGGTTGACAGGTGTGAGATATATACCTGATTTGGAGGAGAATTTGATCTCTTTGGGTTGTCTTGAGGAAAAGGGATGCAAGTTCCAAAGTGAAGGTGGAGTTCTTTGAGTTTCTAAAGGGACTCTCGCAATCATGAAGGCAAAGAAGATTGGAGCCCTTTATTTCCTATAAGGTTCCAAGGTCACGGGATCAGCTTCCATTGCACATTCGGGTTCTATCTTAAATGAGGATGCTACAAAGTTGTGGCATATAAGATTGGGGCATATGAGCGAGCGAGGAATAACCATCTTTAGTAAGAGAAGCTTGTTGTGTAGCCAATACACTGGCAACTTAGAGTTTTGTGTGGTAAGCATAAAAGGTTGAGCTTCTCCACGACCATTTATTCAACCAAAGGAACAGTAGACTACATCCATTTGGATCTTTGGGGACCTTCTCGTGAGCCATCCAAAGGTAATGGTTCTCGTTACATGCTTTCTTTTATTGATGACTTTTCTTAGGTTCATTTCTTAAAAGAGAAAAATGAAGTGTTTCGTACCTTCAAAGAATGGAAGTCACTTTTAGAGAACCAAAAGGGAAGAAAAGTCAAGAGGTTGAGAACCGATAACGAATTGGAGTTTTGTAACAGTGAGTTTGATGATTTTTGTAAGGCCGAAGGGATTCCTCGGCACAAGACGGTGGTCAACACTCCATAACAAAATGGTGTTGCTGAAAGGATGAATAGGATACTACTTGAAAGGTCTAGAAGTATGTTTTCAAATGTGAGTTTGGGTAAGGAGTTTTGGGCAGAAGCCATTAACACAACATGCTATTTGGTGAATCGATCTCCTACAACTTTGATTAAATTGAAGACACCCGAAGAAGTGTGGTCGGGTAAGCTGGTCGATTATTCGAGTTTGAGGGTGCTTGGTTGTCCCGCTTATGCACATGTGAACGAAGGGAAGTTGGAATCTAGATCAAAGAAATGTGTTTTTATTGATTATCCTGAAAATGTAAAGGGGTATAGATTGTGGTGTCTCGAATCATCTAAGTTCCTCATTTTAAGAGTTGTCATTTTCAATGAGTCGGCAATGTTGAAGGTAAAAGATGTTACACCTGACCCGACTATTAAGGAAAATTAGACAGTTGCGAAGAAGGTGGAGTTTGAAATGTGAGTCCAAGAAGGTGATGACATGATATCACGTGATGATGCCAATTTGGAGGAAAGCCAAGAAGAGGCACAACCATAAGCATTGGCAAGGGACTGAGTAAGAAGAAAAATTCGACCACCAATAAGGTATGGTTACTTCGATAGAAAAATTCGACCACCAATAAGGTATGGATACTTCGATTTTGCTTATTGTTTGGCAGTTGCCGAAGATGTGGAGTATAGTTAGTCGTCTTCCTATAAGGAAGCCATTTCTTCTAAGGATGCAGTTGACTGGGTTGTCGCGATGAATGAAGAGTTACAATCATTGTAATAAAAATGACACTTGGTCTCTTGTGAAGCCTCCTAGTGGTAAGAGGATTGTGGGTTACAAATGGGTGCTCAAGAGGAAGGTTGTTGGCTCAAATCTTATGGTTTTTCAATACAAGGCAAGGCTTGTGGCTAAAGGACATAGTCAAGTTCAAGGTATGGACTTCAATGATGTGTTTTATCCTATAGTCAAGCATACCTCCTTTCGAGTTTTGCTCTTGTTAGTAGAAATGAAGGATTTGGAGTTGGAGCAAATGGATGTGAAAATCGCCTTCTTACATGGTGATTTGGAGGAGCAAATTTACATGAGTCAACCAAAGCATTTTGAGGTTCCGGGAGAGAAGAATAGTGTCTCTTTTGAAGAAGTCCCTTTATGGCCTTAAGCAATTACCGTGGCAGTGGTATAAGAAATTCGACTCATTTACGATGAGTATTAGTTTCCATCGTTCCAATTTTGATAGTTGTGTCTACTTTAAGAAGTTGGATGGTGGTGATTTCATTTACTTGTTGCTCTATGTGGATGATATGTTGATTGAGGCCTTAAACTTGAAAGAAGTTAGGAGGTTAAAAGAGCAACTAAGTTCGGCATTTAAAATGAAAGATTTGGGGGCTGCTAAAAGGATTCTCAAGATAGAGATCATAAGGGATAGGTCCAAGAGAAAATTGTTTCTTTCACAAAAGATTTGTGCTGAAAAAGTGTTACGTTGTTGTGGCATAGAGAAGGACAAGGTTGTTTGAACTCCTCTTGTGGCACATTTCAAGATTTTGGGCGCTTTAAGCCCAAAATTTGACGAAGAGAAGAAATATATGGAAAAGGTTCCATATTCAAGTGCGGTCGGAAGTCTCATGTACTTGATGTTATGTACTCGACCTCACATAGCTCAAGCCGTTAGTGTTGTAAGTAGGTATCTTTCTTGTCCCGGGAAAGGGCATTGGGAAGCAGTGAAATAGATTTTTTGCTATTTGAGAGGTGCCATTGATGCTCGTTTGGAGTTTGGCAATGGTAACAAGGCACTAATAGGTTTTATGATTGTGAATTTTGCGGGTGACTTAGACAAGAGATATTCTTTGACAGGGTATGTTTTCACCCTTGGAAATTGTGCAATTACTTGGAAGTCTACACTTCAAGCCACTGTTGCACTTTCAAGTATCGAGGCTGAGTATATGGCGATTACAGAGGCTATTATGGAGGCCATTTGGCTTAAGGCATTTGTTAATGAGACGTCTTCTTTCAAGGGTCCTATTACGGTGTTTTGTGACAACCAAAGTGCCACTCATTTGACCAAGAACATAATGTATCATGAGAAGGCGAAGCACATTGACATTTGGTACCATTTTGTTTGAGATGTGATCTCGGAAGGCAAGGTTGTTCTGAAAAAGATTGGTACCAATTCGAATTCGGCTGATATGCTTACGAAATCTCTTCCAATTGTAAAGTTCAAGCTTTGCTCCAGTTTTTTGTCAGTTTGTTTCTAGCATATTACTTGAGTATTTTTTGTTCACTTAAGATGCAATTTGGTTCAAGGTGGAGATTGTTATATTGTGAACCAAATTGCTAGTTGAGTCTATTGGGCTTTGTCTATTTTTTTTTTGGTCCGTGTACAATAATGATAGAGTTAATCTCAATATACATCATTTATAATCTCTCTACTTTTGTAGAACTCTCTCGGCTCACTCTCCCTCTCTCAATCTTGTCAATAGCTCTAACATCTTTTAATTGGTCATCATACAAACACAGTATGATGACCAAGCTCTAGTTCCTATCTTATTTTCCCTTTTTGACACCGCATAAAATCTTTTAACTTGTTATGCTTGTTTTATATCAACTTCCTTCCTATGATTAATCAATTGTTATTTTAATTTCTCGAAAGAGAAAAGTTTGATTCCATATCTACAACTACTTAGAAAATGGAATTATAAAAATATATCATTCAACTTTAATCAACTCAAGTGTTTTTATATTCAATTTGATGCGGCAAAATGGTTTGTACCTCAAACATCACCATCAAACTATAACCAAGTCACCTAACCCAACATTTAGACTCTACGTTAGTTAATTACCAAGATTGTTTGGAGAAACCATAGTGTCTCCAAGGCTTCAACGAAAACCCTGATTTAAGATTCTAGATTCGAGAGAATTTTGTTTCGTTGGTGAGTGCAGCCATCTTTTCCAATTCAAGAGTTTGTGGGGAATAAAAAAAAAAAAGAAACAAACTTGATTACCTAGATTTCACCTCTATATTACATTCGCAAAAGCCACTACAACTATTTTTAGATGAATATGTTTTCAGATACCAGGAAACAGAGATAGAAACAGCTATCCTAAGAAAGCTTGATAATCAACCTAATGATTTAATTAATTTTAACAACTATGAAGCTCAAATGCACTCCCTTAAACGATGCCAGGATCATCAGCATCCACCAGTAACACTTCCATTGAAGATCTCTATTGTATCACCTTGACAAACATGGTGCCAACGAAATGACCGATCATCATCCATCACATTTTGTTTGTATATGAAAAAGTAACCTTCCTGCGGTAGATCAAATTGAAGCTTCTGATGCAACTTCTGAAGTTCTTTTCTGAGCTCTCCCACGTTATCCAAGGCATTCACTTCAATTGGTATCTTCTTAGTTCCACACTTGGGCAAGACCATTATTTTCAACTTCTTCGACCCTGGAATATTTCCACCTGTCAAACATGTACCAGAAGCAGTCGGAGATGGCCTTAAATTCACATTAATCTCACTGTTATCGATTAGCTCGCAATCGCGCAAAGAGTAATGATCTTGCAACTCTCCACCGATTGAGTAAAGTGCCAACCTGTTGACTGGAAGAGACTCAAATTCTTGAATCTTCTCTTTCAAACGTAAGACTGTGTCGTTCCCATCCATTTCCACTGGAACATGCGTTTTCAAAGAAGGTATGTTGACATTGAGCTGAATCTTTCCTGAAGAAAATGATTCTTCGCTCTTAATTTGAGTTTTCTCTGCGTCTGGGGCTATCAGGAGTTGAATGTGAGAGTTCTGCAAAATTTCACACTGCTCTACATCTTTATCATCCTGAAGAACATGCCCATTGAAGACCAGAGTTTGCTTGTTAACGGATATTCCCTGGTACTTATGTATCTTTTCTTTGATCTCAAGGACACTATCAAAGAAACCCACTTCAATTGAGAAAGGTCGACCTCTTGAGGGCTCAAAGATTACGTCCATTGAAACTGCTGATGATTAGGGAAGACAGGCTAATGTTGAGAGAGAGGCTCTGAATATAAGAGGGTTCATAAATGTAGTTGTAACAGTATCCGATATTGCCTAACTGTGCACCGAAATCAGTGTTGATACAGTAGTTATATACATTTATTTCCAAAGATTTAAAGCCTATGGAAAGTTGTGAAAAGGGTGAAGCACTAAAAAAAGGTTTAAGACTCCTGTCTGCTACCATACGAATCTTTGTTATACTTCTTCGTTTATATATGGAAGGTGGTGATAGAGATCTGCGTTTTCTTGGTTCGTTTTCAGAAAATTGGATGATATATACGGTTTACAATCGGATAACATGTATGTTCACATTCTATTTCCTATTTCTTTATATTAAAATTTGATTCTTGCAGTATTCTCTTAAATGAAAAAGTCAAATTTTCATTACTCTTAATATTTCCGATTCGTTTTAATATTTTTTTATCTTTTATAGAACGACTATTACATGAGCTTCGTAGTGGATCATACAAATCTACTGTAGAAACAAACTAACACGACCAGACTGCCCTAAGTTGCGCACCGTATGAATGCACCGGATTCCGCTGGACGGCTCGAGCCGCCCACAAACACGTAAAATGCACAGATGATTTCCACGCAAAGTCTGTTAAGTCTTCGCAATCTATTTGAGAGACGAAGTTTTCTGACGTTGTAATAGTTCTTTTAAATGATTATTATTTATCAAATAAAATCTTAATTGTTAATAATATCTTAAACTCTAAAAACAACCAAGTACATAAAATTTTAATTTACCTCAAATATAACCTAAACACTAGCTGCATTAATGTTATATCATTAGTGATGCTCACTCACGTGGAGGACTATGTAAGGTGTTGTTAACCTATTTAATTACTGTCGTTTCAATCTATAAATCTATCTATGCTATAAGTATACTGATCGTATCTTTATAGTATAAACAGTATTGTTCTTACGATAATTGGATTAATTATCTAACAATTTTTGTACACTTTGTTTAAGGTAAACAATAGAATAAATGAGGATATAAAACAAACTAAAATTGGCAATTAAACAAATGACAAAGCAATAATAGATTTGTGACTAATCAAGGAAAACAACCTAGGAAATACGGCTATCCTTGTTTTGTTTTTGCTTTACCTTCTTGATTTAATAATACTCAATCCTAAATAGCAAAAAATTACGAATATCCTTTCTTGAGATCTAACTAAGTAATCTCAATTAAAATAGATAAAAATTAAATTGCAACCTCTTGATTTTTCAAAACCCTTGCTAACTACCGAATTGGATTTAAATTAATTCAATAGGTAACTAACAAAAAATTAAGATCTCTCTTCAATTGTCTATTAATATAATTTTTAAAGGTCTATTATGGTAATATAATGTAGATAATTCAACCTAAGCTCTTAATTCAGATTAAATGTAAAATAATAAACACCATAAAGCATATTTCTATTAAACCAAGAACATAAAAGTTTAACAAAACAATTTAAGAGTAATTCCTAAAACAACTGAACATTCCATAGCCAAAATATATATCAATTTAATCATAATCAACGTTCGATAACAAGGAAAGAAAAGAAAAGAATAGAATAGAAGTTTAAATTCTGGATGTCTTCTTCTTCTTATCCTTGAGTTAAAATTTTGCAATTTTTTTCTTTTAGAATTTTTCCTTTTCATCTTTCCTTTTGATGTTCTAGCCACCTCTTTCAGTGTTTCTTTTTACCTTTTATAATCCTTAATCTTCCTAGGAATCTTTTTAGAGTTTCTACACTTGTTTTCGACACCCTATTTATACGTCTATGACACTTGTAAGCATATATATTAATTTATTTACTAATTTGAAAAGCTAGGACATCACTAAGTATCCTCTTATGGAAATTTCTGACACTTCATAAGTAACCATGCAATCTTAATTTTGAACTATAAAAGGGCATTTAAGAGGTTAAAAGGATGTTGAAGTCTTGGAACAGGAGCCTATTTTTTCGTGGTTCACTGTAATCAATCTCCTAGTCTAATATTTGGCTATTCCTATAGCTGATTCATACTTCTAGTAAACTTAATTGAAGGTTATTGAAAGGTACTTCAGTGATGAGATACCACTTCCATGCTGGGTGTAAATGGTGATGGGAAGCTTTTGAGATAATAGTTCTTTGTTTCTTGGTGAGGAAATTTACTAGAAATTGGATAAATTTGAGTAATTCCTTGCTTCAATTTGTGATAGATGTTCAAAGGAGCACATTCTCAATAATTGGTGGACGTTAAGGAGTTTGCTAACTTAAATAGTGTGGTTGTAATTTAGGAGGAAGCAAGAAAAACCAAAAACCACAAGAGAAAGCATAAAAGAGGGAGAGATGTTTTCTTACAGGTATGTGGTGTGATTGGTGGCTAAACTGTAGGGATAGATGACATGAGCTGAGTGGTGCAATTTCTGCATTGTACGACTAGTGGTTGTTGAGTAGGGAAACTAGGTGAGGAGGTATTGTATAAACATATTACAAAATAAAAGAGGGCTAAATCACCTAAAATAAAAAAAAGAAAACTATTTTATTATATTAATTATTAATTTTAACTCTTTTTTAGTTTTATATGAAATAAAAAGTCTATACTAAATATCAAAAAACCTAAAAGAAATTAAAATATTCAAAAAACAAAAATATGTAATATAAACAGAATCTGCCACTTCCATTTTATTGGAGTTATGTAAATATAGTGCCTTGGAAAGCAAGTATATTTACATATAACTTAATTTTGCTTCCAATTACTTTTGTAATGAAAATATTTATTATTAATAAGACAAAAAAGTCTGGTTTTATTTGTATGAGCATTATATATCTAGTCATAAGGTACCAAGATTCTTTTGTAAATAATATACATATACATGGAGATGTATGGGAAACATGTATATTATTAGAATCTAAATTAGTTAATTCACAGTTGATTAATCAAGTTGGTCACTTGATTATGGTTTAGACTGTAGTGTTGCGATTTATCTCCGTGTAAGCAAAAGAATTTACTTCAAAGGAATGATGAGTTTTATATCATGATAGTAGTTGACTATCGATAATGGCACTATTAAATAAAACTGGAATGAAGTATGTTTTAAAGAATAAAGTGGGTCGTTACTTTAATCTTAAAACATGCACCTTAGCATTATGTTATTACGAGCCACAATCTTGATAAGTAGTGAACTCATATGTGTTTCATTGTAATTATAGATATGTTCGGAATGGATTTGTACAGAGTATCAATCTAGTTTCTGCATGTTAGAATTATTAATTGAAACATGTATGAGGGAACATTCACTCAAATAAAGAGTTTATAGTGATATCATCACTTTTAGATGTTTTTACGAAATTTGGTGATTAAACTGGCGCTAGTAGTTTGATGGACTAGCTACCCATCAAGTCTTAGCACCAAGATGAGATCTTGCGTGTTAATCGCCATATAGAGTAAAACGGGAGATCTAGAAGGAAAAATCAACATAAGGGTAAAACGGTAATTTTACCCTTTACTCTGTGAATGGCTATAGTATGGTTCATAATAAAGTTTGCAATTGGACATGTTATTTGAAACATGTATTCTCATAATATTTAGTAATTTAAGAGTTCAACCAATTGTTTTTAGTGGAAGGACATTTGGTTAATAAGTTAGAATTAATTTTAATGAGATTAAATTAATTCTGGGCTTATTGGAGCTTGAATTATATAAATCCAATTAGATTACCCATTTGACTTCTAAGAAGGTTATCAAGCAAAGTAAGAAATATAAATAGAGGTTTTAAAGCCCGTGACTGAATGTTGGGCTTACTTTAATTAAAAACCTAAATGAAAATTTATGAGTAACCTAGACGGTCTCACTCAATTGTTGTTGTGTTAAATTCTGTTTGAATTGTGTTATGAATGTGATTGTGTTGATTCCAGATAATGAATGTCCGATGATTTTGATAAATGTATGTGATATTAAAGTGTTAATTGTATGTGAATGAGAAGAACTAAATGCTTATTGACATGATTGATTGAATATGAAAGATGCATTCCATACATGAATGCATGATCAGATAATGAGAGTTGTGACATGAGTAGCCACCGAAAATGAGCTTAAAGCTCCCATGTGATTAAGAGCCAAAGGCTCTCTATGTAAAAATAAGCCTTGTATCCCCAACGAGTAAGGGACAATATAAGTGAGTCCTGTATCTACAATAGATACGGGACAGTTAAGGTACTCGGTTACAATAATGTAATAATTGGAAAAGAGTCATATGTGCATTCCATATACTTTTTATTAAGTATGTTTGATTGATTGAAATGCAATTGTCTTACTCTTAAATGAGATTGTGATATGTGATAATATATGAAAAAAATGCAGTGATGTGAATTATATGTTATATGAAATGATATGTTGCACGAATTAAGTGAACCATCGATGCTGGTTACCTTATCTGAGTTCATAAAACTCACCCAAAATTACATGTTGACAATTCAGGACCGAGAGAGGATTCTAGCTACTGAGAGATCGTATAAAAAGCATAATTCTTGTATTTTTGTGAAGAAGATATGGCTCAAATGTCGGTCAACTAGATTGAAGGATGTAGTTAGATTTTGTGTATTTTTTTTACTTGTAGCACTTTTTGTATTAGGCTATGATGATGTACATGTATAGATTTTTGAAAGCTACAATGTATGTACACTTAGTATTTATGAAATAAAAAGAGGAAATTTGTTTATAAAATTAGGTGATTTTTATGTATTTAGATGATGCCATGACTAAGTAGGATATATTTCCATGTTATAAAGTGAAGGTGAGATAGTTGACACGCCATTGTTATAGGGTATGTATTGAAATGTCATAAGGGTGTTCCGGTACGTACTCGATAGCAGTGGGGTGCCACAAAAACAGTGAATTCGTTTAAGACCCAGATCATTGGCTCAATCTTAACCTACACTCAATTAGACATATTTCAATGAATTGTTGCTCTTATACCTCTCCTAGCAACTATTAATCGTAGATTAACAACAAGCTCTATTAACCTTGGTTTTCCCTTTGGTCGTGTTTTATTAAGAGACGTTCATTAATTAAACCTAACCATCGAATAAATCTCTAGATTTAATTAGAAAGCTGCGTTAAGAATTAGGAAAATAGATTAATCAAGGCAATAAGCACACAAGCTCGAGTCATTTAACCTAAGTTATGTTATCCCTAATAATTAAAAATCATTAGTCGCGTCAAATGAATCTCAACTTAACAATTGCAAATTATATTGAAATTTTGACAATGGGTTCTTAAATAAAAATAATTAAATAGAGCATTCAATCATTCTTACATAATACCCAAACATTAAACCTAGGATAACGGTTTGTGGTGTGAGAGCTTGACTTTAAGATAGAAAACATGGCTTTTGCATTCATCATAGTTGATGTACACAATTGTGAGTGAATATTGGTTTTTGCAGTTGATGATACATTGAGTGCTACTTTGTTTCACTAACTTTAGTGGGTTTCATCCTACTTGACCCAAATACATCTCACCTTACCTTTTCCCACATTACAACCTTAAAAAGTCCTTTGATCCATAATTTTGCATGTGAGACTTAGTGGTGGAGAAATGAAATGATTTGCAAAGTTGAGGAATGTCATGATCATGAATGCTATTGAGTGTACCCATAACTATATCTTATTTAAACACATTTTTTCCAAGTCTACAATTAAATTGCTCAATTTATGAAAGTGATTAATGTTGATTGATTATGAGTAGAAGCAATGAATGTTGAGTTTTTGCTATAGTTTTTGAAAGTCATTCATCTTTGCTTATGATTAAATATTATTGGGAAATATAAAAATGATTAAATATTTAGGGTCTATGATTTTGAATGATGTTTTGCACGAGGACTTTGGCTGAGAATTTACGGCTTTGAGCCACCCTTGCTCCTTGCTAAATTTAAGGCCCAATCGATTAGCCTCCTTGACTTCAAGGAAGTATGAGGAGCGCCGGTATCCATTAGAGCTTTCACGGCATTGTCTCCTATCTTAACTTACACGAACAAACGTCCCTTCTTCTCGGACTTGGGCACTTCCACTTTGGCTTTGATGGCATTTAAGATTTGTAAAGACC
>JANQBM010000002.1:31494879-31508718 GCA_025594535.1 Erythroxylum domingense
CTTTTGTTAAGTGTTTAGTGAAGTGTTAAGTGATGTGACATGCCACCTTCGCGGGGCACGGATCCGGATATCACTGTTGATATCGGGTTCGGGTCCAGCGTGAGTTGGGGTGTTACAATGCTGGAATATGTTAAATGAATTTGGAAGTTTTTAAGCTTGATTTTAGTGAATGAAAATCATGGGTTATAGGTTATTATATGGATGAATTGGACTGGAATTTGATGTATAAAGAACGTAAATTTATGCTAAACAAAGATATTAATATAGTGTTCTTGAATTAGAGATGTGTGTGTATATATAAGAAGTGATTGTTAATAAAAAAATTGAGCAAAGTTTAACGAGTCATAGTGTAATCAAGATGAAAGCTAGATGATCATGTAATGACGTAGGTTTAAGGGGCTTGTAATATGAAAAATTCAAGTATTTGGTATGTGTCTAAGTTTGATACATTCATGCAGAATTAGGGGAAACAATGTAGTACATGATTGTAGCCTTTAGTGCATGATCGTGGCCTGGTTATTTAGGTTCTGTCACGAACGTGGCATAGTCCCCATGGTCTTGGCTTCTTGCACTAGCTTCTATCAAGATCGTGGCCAAGGCTTTGAAGTGATAAGCTCAGTTTTGTGTAATTGTTCAACCAAATAAGGATAAGTCACTCTACATTGGTGTATTTAGACTTGAATGAGGCATGAAATGGACCAAATTGATGTTGAATAGTTGGTTAAATGTTTAATAAGTTGAAGTTGTTAAATGATGTTGTAACTTAAGGAAAAGATTATTTGTTATCAATGTATCTAAGTTTGGACTTTAAGCGTGTTAAAGGAATGAAGATGTTCTTATGAATGTAAATATGATTCAAAGGATATGAATAATGTATTAAGTATGAATGAATGAGAATTGAGAAATTATATGAATGTATATTGTTAGAAAAAGGTTAATGAATAAATGATTTTTATGATCAAAACTTATAATTAAGGACATATACCTGGGAAAATCATTAAGCATGCATTGAACATAATATATGTACATATGTGTATGATTAAGAGCTAATATGATTAAGCAATTTAGTAATGTGCAAATGTGTTTATTGTATGGTTTAGATGCTCAAGTCGAACGCTAGCATCCATACATTGTCGATTCTTCATGGCAATAACTATTTGGAACATATTGTGAGTCAACCTAGATGATTCTCACTAGGATTGATTTATTTCTGTTTGAATGTTAGCTATTGAATTGTATTTGATTTGATGGATAATTCCGATCATTAATGGTTTGAGGAGTTTGATAATTGGGAATGTATTGGGAGTGTTTTAACTGTATATGAATCTAAAAGAAATATATGTACTCATAAAAAATGTTGAATGGTAGACTTAGATCCGATGAACATATGAAACTGACTGTGCATCATGAATAAATGCTTAAGGTTTTTAATGTCTATTTGTATGCCCGATATAGGCCATGACCATGACCCTACAGGCCAAAATCATCAGCCACATTTGAGCCTTTTGTCATAGTCGTGGCATTTAGGCCACGATTATGGGCCATGTCCTTAGCTTCTGTTATGATCGGAGCATGTGGGCCACGATAGTGGGCTAACTTTGGGCTTTTGTCATGATCTTGGCCTGTTGTGCCACGATCGTGGGTTGTTTTTTCGGCCTGAATGTCTCAAAAACTTTTCTATTCTTTTATATTGACCCTGAAACACTAACAAACACATCAAGGTACCTTAAAAACATAATATTTAAGCTCAAAGACTTGAACTAACTTATAAAACACTTAAAAAACAAATAATGACTAAACTAACACAATTCTAACCTAAGCATATACTAAATGATTGAATTAATAGCTAAACACGTATCAAATTAAACCTTAAAATATGATGCAATTTACACGTATCAAGGAATTTGTTTACTCCTTCACTGTCTCTCTTCTCTAGCTAGAATTTCCTTCAACTCTTTATTATATAAGAAATCTAGTTAGATCTTTATCTCTTATACCAATAACACATGTTAATCAAAGGATCGGTATCTTCGTGGCATTAAGACATGGAGTACATCATATAACTTGTCTGGTTCCATAGGAAGAGTCAAACTATATGCCACTAGTCTAATCTTTTCTAGGATTTCATACGAGCCTATAAATCTCGGTCTCAGCTTTCCATTTTTCCCAAATCTTAGCACCTTTATCCAGGGTGAAACTTTAAAGAAAACTTTTTCACCTATTGCATATTCAATATCTTCTCTCTTCAAATTAGTATATGTTTTCTGTCTGTCTTTTGCAACCTTAAATCTTTGGTGAATAATCCTCACTTTCTCTTTTAGGTCTTTGATTATGTCAGGCTCAATCATCTTGTTCTCAGCTAATTATATCCAATAAACTAAGGTTCTACATTTTTTGCCATATAATGCTTCATATGGTTCTATACCTATACTAGAATGATAAGTATTGTTGTATGAAAATTCCATCAAAGGAATGTACTTATCTGAACTACCTAGAAATTTTACAAAATATGCTTTAAGCATGTCTCCTAAGACCTGTATAATTCTCTCAAATTGCCCATATATTTGTAGGTGAGAGGTTGTGCTGAAGCTCAGTCAAGTACCTAAAGTTGCTTATAGACTTTTCTAAAATCTTGACATAAATTGAGGTTCTTTATTAGAAAAAAAAAAATGGCACTCTATGTAGCCAAACAATCTTATTCACATACACCTCAACTAACTGATCCATAGGATAGTCAGGTTAGACCTATATAAAGTGAGCTGACTTGGTGAGCTTGTCCACTATAACACATACTGCATCATGCTTTCTCTGTGTGAAGGTTAGACCTGTAACAAAATATATGGTAATATTATCCCATTTCAATTGTGGAATTAAGATGGGATTTAATAATCCAAACAGGAATTGATGTTCACCTTTCACCTGTTGACAATTCAAGCACTTAGACACATAATCCATTACATCACGTTTCATTTTTGGCCACCAGTAATGTTGTTTCAAGTCCTTTTATATCTTGTTACCCCCAAGATGTATGGTGAACACTCATGTAATAACTTTTTCTTCAATTCCTTTACTACTAATACACATAGTCTGCTTTTGAAGTAAAAATTCTATCATCTTTCACTATAAAATCAGTTTGTTTCCCTTCTTGTACTGCTTATACAATTTGTTTCAACTTAGCATCTTCTTTTTGTGAATGTACTATCATTTGTCTCAAGTTAGGACTCTCTTTTAACTGGGTTATCAAAGCTGCTTTCGGTGTAAATCTCCATCTACAATGCTATAATGACAAAGCTAAAATAGACTTCCTACTCAAAGAATCTGCTACTGTGTTAACTTTCCTTGAGTGGTAGTCAACTATGGAATCATAGTCTTTAAATAATTCTAGCCAATTTCATTGCCCTAAATTGAGTTCCTTTTATATGAGCAAGTACCTAAGACTCTTGTGGTCTGTTTATATCCTACATCTTTCCACATACAAATAGTAACACAAAATTTGCAAGGCAAACACCACCGCTGCCATTTTTAAATCATTTGTAGGGTAGTTCCGCTCATATGGCTTTACTATATAAAGGCACAATTCACAACTTTCCCTTTATGCAACAACACAAAATCAACCATTCCTAGATGCATCACTGTACATAACATACTTTTTGCTTGGAGTTGGTTTTCTCAACACTAAAGCTTTAGTAAACAACTTCTTTAACTACTCAAAATTAGTTTGGCATCTATCATTCCATTTGAACTTTATGCCTTTTCGAAGTAGCTTAGTGATTGGAGAAGTAATTACCGAGACTCCTTTAACAAAGTGCCGATAATAACTAGCTGATATGTGCTTAATTGATTATAAATTTATTTCATAACACTTAGTGATTAATGATATGAAAATACTTAAGATACTCACTCTAGTTCATATATGGTTTTAGCTATAATTCGGAAGCAAAAGAGCTAAAGTGAGTCGAAAGCACTATATTTGGGCTATGTTCTAAAGAATCATACTCATTTGTCTTCATAGATCAAGAATAAGAAGATTAGAGTAAGAAGAAGACAAGAAAATGAAGAATATGAAGAATATAAAGAGTGAAGAGTGAGGAGCTATTCACGACCTGCTTAAGGTTGCATGGGCGTAAGACACTCTCTGACGCCCATGCAATGCTTCTCAAGGCCGTAAGAAGCCTCTCAAAGCTGTAAGAAATTGCTCATAGGTGTGACAAACCATGTTACAGCTGTGAGGCCCTTCTCACACCTGTGAGAAGCCACTCATGGGCTTGAGAAGGGTTAACTATCCCATTTAACCCTTCATCTTTAATATAAATGGAGAGAACAAATGATGGCATTAGGTTATGAATCATTTTAGGAATCAATAGAGGAGCTCTCGAGAGACAGAGGAGATGGTGATGAAGCTCACACATATGGAGAGACCTACGGAAGGTTAGACATCCCAATGTTGGTTCGGAGGTGATATCGACGCCGACAAACTCTGTTAAGATTCCTTCTATTGTTTTTTTTATTCTTTCTCTTTTTAGGAATTTTTTAGGTTATCCTTTTCATATGGATTTGGGTTTTTTGTATGAACGATTGTATTCCTTATTATTGTTCGATTGTTTGTGTATAGACCTATTGTTAGAATTTTAATATAATCCGTAATTGTTATATTTGAGATTCACTTATAGCAAATAATGATTTGTAATCATTAGGGATAACTTAAGCTATGTTAAATGACCCGAGCATATGTGATTGTTGCCTTGACTAATCAGATTTATTAATTCATAGTTTGACTGCCCAATTAAATCTAGAGACCGTATCCTAGGTTATTTGGTAGTTAGATTTAATTAACGAGCATCTCTTAACTAAACAAAACCTAAAGGAAAACTCGGGTTAATAGAGCTTATCATTAAGCCACAATTAGTAGTTGCTAGGAGAGGTTTGAGAATAGCAAATCAATGAAGTATGTACAACTAGGTGTAGGTTGAGATTAAACCAAAGAACCACATTCCTAATGAATTCACTACTTTCATCATTTTTGCATGTTTTCTTTAATTTGTTTTCATTAGTTTAGTTTTATTTTATTTTTTATTAAACCAATCCAACTTCCCCATCCTCAAACCTTAAAACTAATTATTTTCATTTTAAAAGCCTTACACATACTCTCTGTGGGATCGACCTAGACTCGCCACTGTTATAGTTGTAGATCTAGTTCATTTTAAATAGTGTTACGACAAACTATGTCAATTTTGTAGCCGATATCAGGGATTGCTATTTTTTGTTTTTGTTTTTAATTTTAATCTGTGTTTTATACGTACTTGTTTGTAATTAGTTTCCTTTTAATTATTTCTTTATCTTTTCACTTTTTTTTTTAGTGTTTATATGTTGAAAAAAATTTACATGGATGGATAATTTCTTTTATAACTTGTATTCTTAATCTTATAATCATTTGAAGTGACCATACAAATTTTATTTATGGATGGGATAATCAGTAAAATTACTTTTGTGATAGTTTGCCAGATGCACAACAATTCTGCTATAGACTATAAGCTTCTAATAATGATTCAGGTATATCCTTGGAAGACTTGTTTAATCTTATGACTACTAATAATGTTCAACTTTAACAAAGTATTCACCAGAGTATACAACAATTCCAGTAGGAAATGAGGCAAGTCCAGTAAGATATGATATCTAGGCCCCAGAATATAGTAAACCAGGTGGGTCAGATGGCAAAAGCTCTTGACTTTCTTTAATCATAAAGAGAAAAGAAGTAACCATCTCAACTCGAGGTGTAATTAAGGGATGTGTAGAGGCCTTACAAGGTGAAGATGAGTTTAGTAATCTTGAGATAACTACTCAATGAATTGCTTGTGTCGAGCAAGTGGAGAAGGAGCTCAAAGTAGAAAAGACATATCTTTTAGATTAAAGGTGAGTGTTGAGTTCAAGATTATTATTAATACTAACCCTTCACCTTTATATAGCAGATTAGAGAAATTAAACGAGGAAGAAAAGGGTGAAGAGACATTTGAGATATTTCTAAAGTGCATGGACTCAATTGAGATTAAGACTATGAAGATAGGAAAGATGCTTAATGTGAATGATCATCAATTTAGGCCTTATCCTGAACAACCTCATATGGAGGGGGCACATGTGACACCAGAAGATCATAATTTTGTCACGAGATGAATGTATGGGGTTAAGCTAGCAACACTAAATGCATGCACTGCTTGGAGGCAACTCAAGGGAAGTTTACTTCTTTTCTTTACATTTACATACTCAATTCTTATATACATGTTTGTTTTTAGTTGTTTGTCTTTACTTGTTTTAAGTTTTCAACAAAAAAAAAGAGAATTAAACAAACAAAAAAATAATTTCTCTTTTGCCTATTACTTATAGGACTATATAGTCATGATTGGAGTGTGAATTGATTAGAATAATCCATGGCAACTTGAGCATATACTTTTGCTCTTGTGATTGGTCAATATGAATTATCTTTATAAGAGTAGTGACCAATGGTAGATGATAAATGTAAATTGTATGGTGTTTTGGGGTATAGTTTAATATATGTTTAGTCGTTAATTATCACTTAGTATGTGTTTAGGTTAGAATTGTGATAGTTTGTTAATTATTTCTATTTTAAGTATTTTATGGGTTATTATAAGCTTTTGAGCTTCAATATTATGTTTTTAAAGTACCTTGATGTGTTTTCTAGTATTTCAGGGTCAGTCTCAAAGAACAAAGGAGTTTTGGAAGACATTTGGATTGAAACAATGGGCCTCGATTGCTGCTTGATAGGCCACAATTATGACAGAAGGCTCAGATGTAGGCCACCATCATAGCCTTTATAATCCTTGTTGTCTTTGTTAAAGGAAACTATTTTGCTAGGAATGCTTGAGCAAGCTGCTCCTAAGTTGTAATCTGGCCTGGATTTAATGAATTGTACCATGCTTTAGCCCGATCCTTCAATGTGAATGAAAATAGTCACAACTTCACTACATCGTTAGACATTTCGTTGAATCTGAATGTGTCACAGATCTCCAAAAAATTTGCAATGTTGGCTTTTGGTTCCTCGTTAACCCATAGAACTGCACACTGTTTTGAAGAATGTTGAGCAGCGTTGGCTTTATCTCAAAGTTATTTGCGTAAACTACTGGCCTCGCCACTCCTTGAGGACTAAACCCTGGCCTCATGAAATCCATGAGTGTTCATTCTAGCCCTCCTTGTCCTCCTCCTCAACCATATTTTTATCTGAGAAATTTAAGCGCTTTGCCCGTCTTACTTCTCTTTCATGCTTCTTAATGTCAGGGAATTCATCTTCAATAATTTCTTTCATCCTCCGTGTGCTCCTTGTGTTCATGCACCTGCAAGTCCACAAGGTAACATATCAAAACTCTTAAATCAAAGTAATCTAAATTAAACAATGTGCTAAACAATTAATCCCTAGCAACGACGCCAAAATATTGTTAATAGATTGTAAAACCTATCTATTTATTTCACACTAAAAAATTACAAGTGAACGAGTCGTGACTTATAGTTAGAAAGAGCAGATATTGATCTTATAGGGATTGATGCCCAGACACCACTTAATTTAGAAAAGACTTTGTTTAAGAAATAAAATTATTTAATGAAATTAATCTAGAAAATTAAATTAAAATTAAAAGAATAATGAAAACAATGGATAATACCGCAATTGCAGAAAATATGAATTCAAGGATCTAAATGCTAGAGATTACTTTTTCTTTATTCTGTCTCCCTCAAGTTTCATTGATTAAATTGTGTCTCATCCTAGATTTCCAAATGTACTAATTACCTTCTCTCAAGGTAGAACTATTTGTCTCTAATTGAATTTAAGGGAATCGATTGAACGATCTCTTATCATAGCTAATGACTATACCGATTCAACTAGTTATTACACTATCCTATGGACGATCAATTGACTAATTGAGTCTCTCTTCTAATTATTCAATTGACATAATAATTTCTAGTTTATAGGTCGCCAACTCTGGTTACACAATCCTACACGATTTTCATCTCACTCACTCTCTCGATTTGTTGCAAGATGAAAGTTAAGAACAACAATTATCAAAGTCACTTCATTCAATTCAATAAAACATGAGTTTTGAAAAAATAATGAAAAAGCAATCCCTAATATGAAATTAACCTAACATGGTCTCCTTAACACTATCAACATTTAAATAATCCATCTTTACAAAGAAAGGAAGAGATTAAAATGACAGAAAACTCCTTCTCTTCTTTGCCAAAATTTGGAATTTTGGTCCTTGTTTTGCTAACATTCTTAATGATGATCCTTGTTTTCAATCCTTCCTTGATGCTCCAAACAAATTTTCTTCACCCAAGGATGGTCTTTCTACAGGTACGTGTCGTCCCCCTTGAAGATGGAGGCTTAATTCTCTTTATATAGTCCAAAAAATTAGGTTTAATGAAGCATCACAGATTGTCTCAGATTTCAATTCCCACACTCGTGGGAATCTGCATGATTCCTATGAGTGTGGGAATTATAGACAAAAACCTTCTGTTTTAATTTCCCACATCAGTGGGTATTTGCCTAATTCCCACGAACGTGAGAATTGGTCCCAGATATGATCCTCTTATCTTCTCTTCTATGCTCTCTTGTTCATCCTCCAACTTGCTTCCTCTCCTTTCCTACACAAAAATAAGCAATTCTTATCCTCAATTAGGATCCAACACACAAGAAAAAAATGGAAATCAAAGTTCATGAAAACATATAAAATGAATCCTAAACTAGAACAATAAATAACAATTATGCTAGAAAACGCATGCCAATTACCTATAAACATATCCTAACGCACACCTATCAAAAGCCATCAAAGCTAGTGAAACAAGGAAAAACCTCAATGTAACATCAAGCAAAAAAACTAAAATTCACTAATAATTGTGTACTTAAGTATGATGAATGGAAAATGATCTTTCATGGCTCAAAATTGAGTTCCCTCACCAGAAACCACATCCAGCATATATCACTCACAAAACTTAATCATAAATAAATCTTTGTAGCCATAGGGAGTGACCATTGAAAGCAACATCCACCTCATATCCAACATACTCAAATAACCAATTCAATACGACTTTAAGAGGAAATACTAATCATAAACAACTTTTCAACACATATGCAGTTCCTCTTTAGTACATTTATTTAAAAAAATTTCTTTTTCTTTTTCTGTCTCTTTCTGTTTTTGTGTTTTCTTTTTTTTCATATAAACATTGAAAAAAACTACATTAGCATAGGAATTTCAATGATAAGACATAAAATGACAGCCCAAGAATTATAATCATCCCATATATGTGCATACCCCCCACACTTAGGATTTTATACATCCACAAACTTAATAGTCATCAAATGTTTCACTGGCTTGCAGGCTTAGTTGAGACATTTGGTTAGGCTTAAAGCATGTAATGTGGATAATACAAAGCTCAAGGGGGATTATTAAAAGGAAAATCATATAATCAGTAGGTTATTTAGATAATGTAGCTCGGAAAAACAAAGAATACCTCATAATTTTCATGTTAGTGTATGTGATAAAAATATGGTCTTAGATAAAAAAATCAAAGCAAAGTCAAGATGTACATATCATGAAGATCACATATAAACAAAATGATAATGGGACTGAAAAGGATGTGTCAGTCTAATAAGGTTTAAAATCCCACTAGCTTTTGTCTACTGATCGGATGTTTGTTGTGTGTAAGTTTTAATTAATAACCTTCGATAATCCGTAAGCGCATGGTTCGTTAGTGTAGTACCAAAGGTGTAAATCCCACAAGGAGGGAGTTAATCTAATCCTAAAATCTATATCCAGAAATAATAAAAGAAATTCAAATTGCAATAAAATAAAAGCGAGAACTTAATTCAATAAAACAATCTAATAATCAAACACAAATATTCTAATTACTAACCAATTGCAGCACACTCAAGAATCAACCAAAAGAAATTATCAATTGAGAGAAAGGAAAATTTACCTATCTTTAATGCTATACTAACTGATTATAAATTACTGGATTGTTAGTTTTAGACGATCCTAAGGTTGATTACTCTTTCTTGAGTTATAACCATAAACCCTAAATTATAAACCCTAATAAGATTATGGAAGTCACAATCTCTCAATTTGCAACTTCTGCAAAACCCTAATTAGTTCTGAAGTTCTCTAATAAACTATCAGAAACCTATGCAAGATCTCTCTTCACACAATTTACTGATTTGAATTAATTCTACTTTTTATTAAATCACCTAACTCTCGTTAGCCCAATTTAATCATTTTTTATTCGATCCACCTTCTCAGTTTATTATCAAATTATGCAATGGCAAAATTAAATCACAACAAATGTAATAAACACGTAAAACATTAGCTTTCATTAATTCAAGAATAAAACTTCGAAGGTGAGTTTAGAACATCATGAACATTCTAGATCTTATCATTAACTATTTATTCCAATCCATACAATAATAAAATTGAAATTAAATAGGAAATGCAATCTGAACAGATGATGGGCGGCAACAACGTTAGGAAACTCTTGATATGAGAAGTATGTCGAGTTAGCTTCTTCTCCTCTTCTCTCTTCCTTCCTCTCTTCCTCTGTCTCTCAATTAATTCTCTCTAGGGTTTCTCAAGGTGGCTAATGCAAAAGCTCTATTCTTTCCCTTCTTTATGTTCTTTTTTATACGTTTTTATGTTTCGGATAACCCTAAGTTTTTTGAGGTCCGAAAGGTCCAAAAAATTCCTCAAAACATAAAGTTTGTGAGTGTCTGCGCATCTGTCCGATGCAAGCCACAATTGTGGCCCACATCTAAGCCTTTTGTCACGATCGTGGCCTATTGTTTCGGCCCAAATGTCTTCTGAAACTCCTCCGTTCTCCGATAATGAACTTGAAACACTAGCAAACACATCAAGATACCTCAAAAACATAATATTTAAGCTCAAAAGCTTGTACTAACCCATAAAACAGTTAAAACACAAATAATTAACAAACTAACACAATTCTAACCTAAACATATACTAAAAGATCGAATTAACGTCTAAACACATATAAAAGTATGCCCTAAAACATTATGTAGTTTACAATTATCAAATCCCCACACTTAAACGTATTCTTAACCTCAAGCAAACAAAAACAATCAAACAAATCAAGAAAACACAAAACACGCATTTACATTAATAAGAAAATGGCTTCAACTTAGTGAAACAAATTTTCCTATAATCACCATCCTTCAAGTTGTTCTAACTTATTAATAAGAAAAATCTACATGTAACCACCTTAGATTAGATATAAAAATTAATCAAAATTTTAATGTTGATTCTATTCATCTATATCACTTGCATATATACATTGATAATCATTCAGTCAAAACAAAAGTGCAGTTGTTCCTCAATAAGTTTTCATAAAAAATCAATCTATTAACAAGTTTGGTAGGTTTTTATTTGAAAATGTTCTTTTTGTTGATTTTTCTCTAAGGACATGAACCTAGTCTTTTTATGCAGAAGCAAACATTTGGGATGAATGTTGATCTAGTTACTCAACTAAGTAATGTTGTTATTATGCTGCTTAATTAGAATGTCATTATAGTCTTTTTATGCGAAGACACACATTTGTGATGCATGTCGATCTGGTTACTCAGCTACATCACATTCTCAACTGGATACTAGTTCTATTCATAACGCAAAGGCTAGCAGAATAGTTATTTTAGTTAAAATTTATGCAACTTTCCCTTTCCTTTTTTTAAATACAATACTAAAAATGGTATTTATTTGATTGACCTAAAATTATAAATGAGTATGGAAAATATCTAGGGTAAATGGACTAACATCGTATCCTAGTTAACTAGCATATTTGACCCTAAGTAACTTAGGTCACTAATTTCACTAGCTAATAAATCTTCACAACCTAAAAGGCTATGTTTAAGGCTAAATCTATCCCGTTAAGTCCTAGCCATTGATGCATTCGCACAATTCACATCATGTTACCTAAACAAACTATTATAACAATATGCAAAATTCACTAAAATTTAAAAAAAAATATGCAAAATTCACTCTCAAAGCTGAAACACATAACCCTCCCCATACTTGAGCAACAAATTGTCCTCAATGTGAGAAGGGTACATAAACACATCAGGGGGAAATAAAACAACAAATATGAAAAACATAAGAAGAAAATACTAAAAAAATGAAAAGAGACGGGTTAGAACATGAAACCTTTATGGTGACTGAGGTGGTGATGTGACGGGGGTGGTGACCAAATGCACTTGACACTGACTTGTGTTCTGTTTCTTATAATTGATTCAAAGAGAATAGGAGAGTTAGCAATCCAACCATTCCACATCATTACAAGCTTATTTTAAAATTTAAAGCAACCCTAACTACATACAAATTTAAATCTAACCTAAACATGCTAATTTAGGGTCTTTAGCTTGACCTTGTATCATTGGAAACTCAGTCGGGATTAATTATGAGCGGCTTGCTTCCACCCTTTTAGTTCAATATTGGTTTTGTAGCTATAAGTAAGCTAAAAATTGCAAAATGATCAGAAGGACAACAATGATAAAGTTGAGAAAACCAATTAACCTCAATAATGTCCTTTTCACTAACAAACTTTTAACAAAACAAGGAATAACAAACCTTGAATCTTCCATGGAATCCAACAATTTGCCTGGTAAAGGGGTAAGTTGTTCTCTTCTTGGTTCTTCATCATTCGTTCTTATCTCGTTTTCTTGTTTAGCTTCTTGAATAGAGACTTCCATAGCTTCTTCAAACTTGATGTCTATTGTCAACTGTTCTTCATCTTCGTGTTCCTTGAAGATTCAACATCTTCAATTTCTCTAAATGAATCTCCCTCCTCCTGATTCTTTAACAAACCATTCATGTTGAATGTCATTTAGTCATCACTAATCTGAATGATGAGGTTCTCTTCATGGACATTTACCCAAGTTCTTTTGATGTTCAAGTATGGTATACTAAGAATTGGTGGATAATAAGGAGGGTTGATATTCTTTTCCTTATCCTCGTTCCTTATCTCTTAGTCTTCTATAAGATGGGGTTCAGTTTGGTTTTCTACTAGTTCTTCTTATTCTTCCCCATTTCTAAGTATGATAGGCTCAGATTGCTCTCGTGCATGCAATTCCATATTGCTTAAAGAATTTTCCACAATTCTCTTACAAAATTTATGGAAAAGCTGTCTCACTTGAATCTTCAGGTTGTGAATAGAAGAGGCATGATATTCTGTTACTCTATCAAATTGGTCTTCCAGTCTCTTCTGGGTCTCTTCCATATCTGTTAGCTTATCCATGATTTTTTCCAATTTGGAATCCCATGAATTGGACTTATTTTGCTTAAATTTAAATAGGTCTTGATGACCCATGTGAGTTCTTGCATTGTTGTACCATTAGAAATCTGGGTGTTTTTGACACCCACAGGTTCATATAAGGATGATGATTTCCGTAACTAAATTAAGGCTCATTGAAATCTGCAAAAGTCCTTTGCTCCCTATAATATACATCCTCCATAATCGTTCATTTTATCTCTTCTTAGTATTCAACTCTTGAGATTCCCCATTGTTGTTCGATAATATCCAAGTTGATGTATTGTCTACTTTATGCCTAGTTTTTTCAACACAATAGTTAGTGCAAAAGCCTTAGATTAAAGAACTAAACTAATCACCTCCCCAAAAATAGGGCCAAAAACTTAATCAGGTGTTTGTTGTGTGTAAGTTTTAATTAATAACCTTTGATAATAAGCAAGCACACAGTTCGTTAATGTAACACCCCAACTCCCGCCGGACCCGAACCCGATATCGACAGTGATACCCGGATCCGTGCCCCGCGAAGGTGGC
>JANQBM010000002.1:31520552-31536056 GCA_025594535.1 Erythroxylum domingense
ATTATTTTCATGTGCAAAAATTCAATATTCATGAATATGAGCATATCATATAATGCATGAGCATGAAAAATGCATTTATAAGCTCTCATTAATCACTCATATTTACTATTCTAGCCTCTCAAAGGTAACGGGATGTTACAACTCTCCCTTCCTTAAAAAAAATTTTGTCCTCAAAATTTTTACCTGTATGCTCGAACAAGTGAGGATATTGTCTCCTCATATGCTCCTCTGTTTCCCAAGTTGCTTCCTCAGTTGAGTGGTTCCTTCAAAGGAATTTTACCATTGGAATGACTCTGTTCCTCAACTGTTTGACCTGCGATCCCACAATCTTGATCGGCTCCTCAACATAGCTTAAGTTACTAGCAATCTCAATCTCCTCAACCGGTATCACATGTGTCGGATCTGATCAGTATTTTCGGAGCATACTTACATGAAACACATTATACAATTGAGACATCTCATTTGGTAAGGCCAACTTATACGTCAAAGGTCCTACCCTCTCAATGATCTCATAAGGACCAATGTATCTAGAGCTCAACTTGTCCTTTTTACAGAATCTCAGAACTCCTCTCCAAGGTGACACCCTCAGGAACACTCTGTCTCCCACATTGTGCTCCATATCACGTCGGTGTTGATCCATATAACTTTTTAATCTATCTTGAGCCGCTTTGATTCGGTTTCGAATCAACTTTACCTTATCCACTGTATCTTGTATCAACTATGGGCCTTCAACTATTCTCAAGCCCTTTTCATCCCAATATAATGACGATCGACATTTTCTACCATACAATGCCTCATACGGTGCCATTCTGATACTATTGAGATAATGGTTGTTGTACACAAATTCTATCAATGATATATACTGATCTCAAACTCCTTGAAACTCCAATACACAAGCTCTGAGCATATCCTCAACAGTCTTTATTGTCCTCTCACTTTATCTATCTATCTAAGGATGAAATGTTGTACTGAAGTTCAATTTAGTACCCATAGCAGACTGTAAGCTCTTCCAAAATCTCAAAGTAAATCTGGGATCTCTGTCTGATACAATGGACACTGGAACCCTATGCAGTCTCACCACCTCATTCACATATCTCCGGGCCAACTGATCAAGTGGATTATTTTCTCTCACTGCTAAGAAGTGGGCCGACTTAGTCAACCAGTCCACTATCACCCATATAGTATCATTCTGCCTCGGAGTCTTAGGCAGTCCCATGATGAAGTCCATGGTAACCCGTTCTCATTTTCACTCTGGAATGGGCAACGAATGGAGCTTCCCTATCGGAGCCTGGTGCTCAGCTTTAACTTGTTGGCAAGTTATACATCTAGATACATACTCCACCGCTTGCTTCTTCATTCCAGGTCACCAGAAATGTTGCTTCAGTGTGTTATACATCTTGGTAGTACCAGGATGCATAGCATAGACGGCCATATAAGTTTCCTCAAGTATCTCCTTCCTCAGATCGTCCACATTAGGCACACACAGCCTTTGCTTCAACCATAAAGTCTCATCCCTCAACTCAAACTCAGAATCTGGATTCATCTTTACCTTTTCCATAAGCTTCACCATATTGGGATCTTTCCCTTAAACTTTTCGGATTCTATCCTGCAACATTGGTCTCAGCTTTAGTGTAGCAATCAATGCCTCATGCTGCTCCATATTCAACTCCACATTCAAAGCTCTCAAATGAATCAAATTAGGCAGCCTCGATAACTGAATCTTAGTTGTACTGATATTAGACTTCCTACTCAAAGCATCAGCCACCACATTAGCTTTCCTTGAGTG
Source organism: Erythroxylum domingense (assembly GCA_025594535.1). Classification (NCBI taxonomy): domain Eukaryota; kingdom Viridiplantae; phylum Streptophyta; class Magnoliopsida; order Malpighiales; family Erythroxylaceae; genus Erythroxylum; species Erythroxylum domingense. The sequence goes on from JANQBM010000002.1 coordinate 31,522,339, forward strand.
ATACTCAATAGTGCAATCATAATCTTTCAATAATTCAATCCATCTTCTCTGTCTCAATTTCAACTCCCTCTAATTCAGCAGATATCTCAAACTCTTATTATCTGTGTATATCTGGAAAGTCTCTCCATATAAATAATGTCTCCAAATCTTTAGAGCGAAGACAACTGCAACTAACTCTAAATCATGTACCGAATAATTGATCTCGTGAGACCTTAATTGTCTTGATATATAAGCGATCACCTTGCCATGTTGCATCAATACACATTACAATCTTTGATACGACGCATCACTGTACACCACATATCCTCCGGTCTCCGATGGAATAGTCAACACTGGTGCAAAAAGTCAGTCGATGTTTCAACTCCTCAAAGCTTTTCTGACACTTCTTATTCCATCTGAACACTATATTCTTCCTCAGAAGCTTTGTCAGAGGAGCTGAGATCAGAAAAAACTCCTTGAAAAATCTCCGATAATATCCAGCCAATCTTAGAAAGCTTCGGATTTTAGACACATTTCTCAGAGCTTCCCAATTTATCACTACCTCAATCTTCTTTGGATCCACTTGTATGCCATCTCCAGTCACTATATGTCCCAGAAACATAACCTGATCTAGTCAAAATTCACTTGCTAAATTTGGCATATAACTGCTTTTTCATCATAATCTATAAAATAACTCTCAAATGCTCAGCATGTTCCTTTCTGCTCTTCGAATACACCAAGATATCATCAATAAACACAATCACAAATCGATCAAGGTAGGGTTGAAACACCTTATTCATTAAGGCCATAAAAGCTGCCGGGACGTTAGTCAGCCCAAACGGCATCACTAGAAACTTAAAATGCCCATACCTGCTCCTGAATGCACTCGTAGATATATCAGCCTCACCTATCTTCAACTGATAGTACCCTGATCTCAAATCCAATTTAGTGAATACCTGAGCTCCCTGCAGTTGATCAAGTAAATCATCAATTATAGGCAGTGGGTACTTGTTCTTCACTGTCACCCCAATCAGCTGCCTATAATCAATGCATAACCTCAAAGTCTCATCCTTTTTCTTCACAAACAGCACTGGAGCTCCCCAAAGCGAAATATTGGGTCAAATAAAACCTTTTTCCCACATCTCATAAATTTGACTCTTTAACTCCTTCGGTTCTACAGTTGTCATCCTATATGGAGGAATAGATATAGGAGCAGCACCTGGAACTAGATCAATTGTAAACTCTGTTTCTCGATCTGGTGGTAAATTAGGTAGCTCATCGGGAAACACATGCAGGAACTCTCTAACTACGGGAATGTCCTGTACACTCTGCTCAGCTCTAGTATCAATGATGTGGACCAGATAAGCCTCACATCCACCCTACATTAACCTCAGTGCATTAATAAAGGATATCATCCTGGCTGGCACTGCTTGACTAACTCTTTTGAATACTGCTCTCGGCTGACCAGGAGATTCTAGTATTACCTCCTTGGTATAACAGTTCATGATAGCCCTATGAGCAGTGAGTCAATCCATACCTAGAATAACATCTATCTCTCTCAACTGTAGTATAATCAAGTATGCCACCAACTCTGATTGTTCAATCCTAATCAAGCACTCTTTACAGACCTCTCCTATGATAGTAGTACTACCTAAAGGTGTACTCACCTCTAGCCAATACTGTAGCAACTCCCTATCACAATGCAGCCTACGTGCCAAATGCGGTGCGATAAAGGAGTGTGTGGATCTTGGATCTAGCAGTGTAAAAACCTCAAAATCATAAATGAGAAGCACACCTGCAACCACATCTGGTGAGTCTTGAGCCACCTGCCTGGTCATAGCATAGACCCGGGCCTGAGACTGTGGTCGATTGCTCCGTAACTTAGTCCTAACAGAAAGATTCCCTGTGCTCACTCTACCTCTACCATGACCCCTCTATCCAGTCCCACTACCTCTGCCCTGCTAAATAGTAGCTTCACTCCCTGATTTACCACTCCTCTCTAATTTGGTGATCAAAGGAGCCGCATCTAAGACAAGCTCCAGATAGTCTCCAACACTCACCACCATGCCTCTTCCCACAGTGCTCACATTGGGGTAACTGACTCTGTACTGTACCTCTTCCACTGCCAGTCTGTGCAAAACCACCCCTCTGTCTGAATCCTGACTATCTTGATCCAGCTGGTGATCTAAAAACTCTATTTTGGCGCTTACTGAATCTTTTGTCAGAACCACTCTGTATCTCACTAGACCTCTTCAATCTGGACCCTTGCTCAGGCTCTACTTGTCCTTCTCTTAGTAGCTGTTCAATTCTAATCGAAGTAGCTCTTAACTCAATGAAAGTACTCAAATCTGAAAGTGCCAACCTTGTTCTGATCTCCATATTGAGTCCATTCTCAAACCTCCTACACTTGTCTTCTTCTGTAGGGATCAAAGCAGTAGCATAACCCATCAACTTATTAAACCGGACCTCATATTCAGCCACAGACATCCTACCTTGGTTCAAACCTAGAAACTCTTCCATCTTCCTATCCAAGTAGATCTTGGGCATGTAGTTCTCCTTGAAGACCCTCAGGAAGTCTTCCCACTTCAGGTTGCAAGGCCTGGTGGTACTACCTAGAAAAGTCTTCTACCATTAAAAAGCTGGGCCTTGGAGTAAGGACACTGTATAGTCGAACGTCTCATCCGGCTCGCAATCCATTTGATCAAAAACCCTTTCCGTCCTTCCCAACCACCCCTCGGCCTCAGCAGGATCTGTGCTGCCATAGAAATCACCAGCCCCTTGCTTCCGCAACCTATCATACCTCCTCTACCTTCTCTCGGGAACTCCAGGAAGCATTACATCCGGTTGAGGTACAGAGGACTCTCTACTGGCTTCTACCGATCCTTAATCAGCTGGTTGATCAATTTGATCACCTAGAGCGGATGACCTATAATAAACAATAATTTCAATCATTTTTTGCATTTCTTATGATATTTCATACTTAACATTTCTATATGTCCCAACAGATGCCAATCATGCTCTGATACCACCTAAATGTAACAGTCCAGTTTACCAGCTTACAGATATTGTCGGCTTTGGACCTTAGCCTCTCGGGCCTCGCGCCTTCACCATTTTGTTTTTCCAACGTGTAAGCCTCTTTAAAGAATTACTCTTGCAAAACTTTCCAGTAGATCACCCATCCTGATACTGCTCTTGCCCTAGCACATTTAACTTCGGAGTTCTGATGGGATCTGGTGTGTTGGGGCATGAAAAACGTGTTTACAAGGGAGAGGTTTCTACATCCTTATAAGGCATGCTTCGTTACTTAGGGATATCCCATATCGACCATATCGACTGGAGAGGAGAACGAAGCATGCCTTATAAAAATGTGGAAATCTCTCCCTTATAGACGCATTTTCCATGCCCCAACGCACCGGATCTCATAAGAACTCCGAAGTTAAATGTGCTAGGGCAAGAGCAGTATCAGGATGGGTGACCTCTTGGGAAGTCCTGCGGGAGTAATGCCCATACTTAGGGGTATCCCATATCGGCTAGAGAGGAGAACGAAGCATACCTTATAAGGATGTGGAAACCTCTCCTTTGTAGATGTGTTTTCCATGCCCCAATGCACCGGATCCCATCAAAATTTTAAAGTTAAATGTGCTAGGGCAAGAGCAGTACCAGGATGGGTGACCTTCTGAGAAGTCCTGCGGGAGTAATGTCCTAAAGAGACTTACACGCTGAAAAAACAAAATCGTGAGGACGCCAGGCCAAGACCCAAAACAGACAATATCTGCAAGCGAGTGAACTGGACTGTTACATTTGGTATTGGAGCCAGTACTCGAAGTGGTATGCTAGCGCGGACTCTGGGTCTCCTAAGGGGGGTGGATACTTAGGGATATCTCATATCGGCTGGAGAGGAGAACGAAGCATACCTTATAAGGATGTGAAAACCTCTCCCTTGTAGACACGTTTTCCATGCCCCAACGTACCGGATCCTATCAGAACTCCAAAGTTAAATATGCTAGGGCAAGAGCAGTACCAAAATGAGTGACCTCCTGGGAAGTCCTGCGGGAGTAATGCCCTAAATAAGTTTACACGCTGAAAAAATAAAACCGTTAGGGCTCGAGACCCGAGAGACCGAGGCCTAAAGCGGACAATATCTACAAGCGAGTGAACTGGGCTGTTACACAATTGCACTTAATCAATGCCCGACAATCCTCAATCAGAGCTCCAAGTGGGTGGTGACTCGAGGTAGATGAGCTAATAAGATGAATGGCAAGTTGTGAATCAGACTCTAACCCCACTCCACAATACCCTACATCCCATGCAAATTGAAGCCCTTGTCAAAATGCTTGAAGTTCTGCATTAAAGATAGAACACCATCCCACTTTAAAGGAAAAAGCCAACAAGCAAATACCTCTATGATCCCTTAGAATCCCCCTGTAGTAGCCTCCCCTGGATTACCAAGATAGCTCCCATCAGTGTTGATTTTAATCCATCCAAATGCAAGATGCTCCTAAGAGACCAATTTATGGGCATCATTATGGTTTGGCCTAATGTCCTGAAGAAACATGTTTTTCATGGCCAACTTGCGAATTTGTTGGCACTGTACCAATGGGGGAATAATCACATTTTGAAATAAAATGGAGTCTTGCCTTCCAAATAGCCCATAAGCAACTCATAAAAAAGATCAGCCAAGGTAGACCACGAGAGCCAAGTTGAGTCGTGCACGTTAGATTTCCCCTAACCCATTCCTGCTAGTTCATGATATTAAAGTTTGGGTCGCCAAACCTATGAAACATTTGCCAAATCTCTTTTGCATAAGAGCAATCACGTAGTACATGTATGATAGTTTCGGCTCCTCCTTCATACCGATGACAAGTGTCATTTTATGCCCCAAAGCTATGATGTCTCAACACATTAGTCATAAGTTTCCCATATAATACAAGTGATGAAACTTAAGCAAACATGGAATCTTCCATAATCTCCTCCAATCACCATTTAAAAGAGTCAAATCTGAGTCCTACAAAGCTTTAAATGTCGAATGAGAAGAATAAGTCTTAGTAGCACTTTTACTCTAGATCAAAGAGTCCTTCGACTCCAAAAATCTTGTAATAGGGATACTATGAATCTGTGCAAGGGCAGCAAAAGGGAGCAAATGCTCCACAATAGAGAGATCCCACATCTTAGCCTCTGAAATCACGTTTGCCACTTTCAACGTGATCAAGGGCCCCAATTCAGCAGTAGTCAATGATGTGCCTAGAGGAGAATCACTAACTCAAAGATCCCTCCAAAAAGATATCTCTGCCCCATCACCCACTTTCCATATCATGAATTTCAAAACATGCTCCATGCTTTTGACAATACCCTTCCAAAGGGGAGAGTCCGTGATCTGTGAATTAAGGCCCTTTTTATTAAAATATTTGTCTCGTATAACATAAACCTAAAAAACTTCATCACCCAGCAAAATAGACCAACCAAGTTTACCTAACATAGCAACATTGGCATGCCTAGTTGACCTAAAACTTAGGCCCCCAGTCTTCTTATCAAGTAACAATGTATGCCAATTAATCATATGTGGTTTCTGAGCCCCCTCCACAGAACCCCAATAAAAGTTCCTGAGTTCTGTCCAATTCATCACAAATAGTTATCGGCAACCATGTAGTTTACATTGTATAATTTGGAATGGCCAATAGAGTTGATTTAATCAGAGTAGATCGACCCGTTGGGCTTAGATACCTACTTTCCCAAGTCACCAGCTTAGTCTTGACCTTATCAACAATATCGAAGTAGGTTGATCTTGTAATTATGGAATGAATAATTGGTACCCCTAAATATCTTCCTAGATTTGAAGAAACTTTCATTCCCAAACATTCTGAAACTTTCCGCCTAGTGTCCTTACTTGCAAATTTGGAAAAGAAGACTCGAGACTTCTTTAGACTAACTTTCTGTCTTGAAGAAACACATAATTAAGATAAGATTGACATAATCTCCTTAGCTTGACAACAAGAAGCCTTAGCAAATAACATCAAATCATCAGCAAAAATTAGGTGCGATATACCAGGATCGGATTTAAAAGCACAAATAAGAGTTCGTAGCTTACATCAAACAACATTACTTATCAAAGATGATAAATATCCATACAAAGAACAAAAAAATATGGGGATAAAAGGTCCCTTTGTCTTAACCCATAAGTAGGACTAAAACTAGCCAACGACAAACCATTCCAAATAATAGACAAAGAAGAAGAGCTAAGACAATTATGAATTAACTGTATCCAAGAAATCGGAAAATTAAAAGCTTTAAACAACTTTTCTAGAAAATTCCATTGGATTCTATCATACGCCTTCTCAAGATTAATTTTAATAGCCATATGCCCCATTTTGCTTTTAGATTTGCGCAACGAATGCATGACATCTTGGACAACAATAATATTATCCGATGTGTACTGTCCATGAATGAAACTGCTCTAGAAAGGGCTTACAATCTAATTTAAGAATGGACGTAAACGATTAACGAAAACCTTTATAATAATCTTAAAAAGAACATTACAAAGGGATATAGAGCTAAATTGAGAGATTACCTCAAGAGCGGCAACCTTCAGAATCAAAATAACATTAGCATTAGCAACATCATCTGGGAGTGAATCAATCCTAAAGCTTTGACGGACTAAACTGACCACATCAGTGCCAATAATGTCCCAATATCACTTGTAGAAGAAAGCTTTAGAGTCAATTTAGCTAGATTTGTAAGCTTTGGGTTATAAAGCATAATATTTGCAGTCTCTAGAAAATTGCTAGGAGGAGCAAAGATACTTAAAAAATAAATATAGGCCATATTCCGAAGGAAGCTCTCATCAGAAACCCTGTTCCCCGAGGAATCTTTTAAACACTCAACTTTATTTCATGTCCATTTAGCTTTAGCTATGGCATGAAAATATTTGGTGTAACGATCCCCATCCATAACCTAGTGAATTCTAGCCCTTTAGAACTAGAGCATCTCGTCTTACCTCAAAATAGAAGTATACTCAGCAACTAGATCTTGTTCTAACCTGTAGAGACTTTCTGTTGGCCTATTAGCTAGTGATGATTGCAACCTCCAAATTCGGCCCATCACCCACCATTTTTTTCGATTTTTGTCCCCAAAAACAGTTTTATTCCTCTCCACATAGGCTTGCTAAACCTGCTAATGAGACGCACAAGGACATTGGGATCCTTGACCCTAGGCATCTACTACGATTGCACGATAGTCCTGATGCATGGCCCATATAACCTCAATCTGGAATGGTCTCAATCTAGGAATCAAAGAAATCCCCTTGGTACATAGCAGAATCAGACAATGATATGAAAGAACTCGAGGCAAATTAAATAGAGAAGCATCTAGGAAGTGATCCTTCCAAGTGAAAATTTTCTAACCTAAGTGAAAATTTTCTAACCAATATCCTCTAGTGCACAATGATTCCACTTATCACGAAAAGCCCTGCATCGACTAACAAAAGGTGGACTACGACCCTTCGTCTCATAATCCATCACAATATCATTAAAGTCGCCCATAAGTAACCACGGTATAGAGAGTGAAGACGCAATGTCCACCATGGATTGCCAAAATTGCTCCTTTAGTGTGTTTACGGGGCTAACATAACACACAGTAAGTAGCCAAGGCTAAAACCCAGGCACATCTAATGACACATGAATATGTTGAGTGGAAAAATGAATTAGATGAAGCTTCAAATTATCTAAATTCCATAAGAGCCAACCCCACCAGTAAATCTGTCTGAGTTAGCCTTTAGAAAATGAGAGAACCCTAATATCTTGATAATACCTTTAGCCACTGAGCCATAAATACGATGTTCCAAAATAATAGCTATATCAACTCTCTTACTCTTGAAGAGATCCTTAAACATATGAGAGAAACTACCCCTTTTCATCCCACCAATATTCCATGACATAATATATAAATTCATAAGTAACAAACTTAAAAGAAGAGTGAGATTTAATACCTAAGTGGGTCCGACTTCTTACACATATTCTGTGCTTGATGCCTACATTCGTCACCTTACTAGCAATCTTAGAGGAGAGCTTATCTCCCACTTTATGTGGCTCAAAATGGTCACCGGATCCAAACGTTTCCAAAACACTAGGACCTGGGTCAATATTGAAAGAAGCATTCGGTATAACTGGTGCCTAAATGTGGGGTATTTCTTTAATATTAGCTTCTACTATCATAGGAGACTTCGTGGTAGAAGGTGGCACAATTGTAATTTCACTTGACATATTATTGAGTTTATGTAGAAGGGGTGACAAAACTGCATGCATGGGCACGTCAATTACAAGTCGTGTTGAGTCAGTCAATTTAGATGTTGAAGTGGATCCCTTATTATTGCCAATGGATTTGGACAACCCTATCTTAACCCTATTCGTCGTCTGATTGGAACTGGTTTGGGAATTAAACACTTTCTGGATACCTGCCTTTGTTACATTGGCTTCGTCTGAATTTGGCACTAATTTCACATTTTTTACTTCTAAGTTGTCAAATCGATTGAGAGCACTCTTATCCTTATCCCTTTGATCATTGGATATAGAAGGGAGTCTCCCAGTTCCTTTAAAGTTCCTACATGGCTGTTTCTAAACTGTCATCCAAGGGCTAAATTGTAATTCGCCCTCATCTATTTTAATCGTTGCAGCCTACTGGTCCTAGGATCGACCACTAGCTCTCTCACTATCTATCCTCACACCATCACCACTATTCTGACCTGAAGGAAGGCGAGGAATTTCAGGGCAATATGAAATCAAGTGGTCGGCCTTCCCACATCCATTACAAATCACCGGAACACCCTCATACTCAACCTTATGCCAAACTCTTGCCATTTTTAATCTCGAAACAAGGGGATTTTTTAGACCAACTTCAATACAAATACGTGCAAATTTGCCTCTGGTTGCCAACACTATGATCAATCTTAATTGACTATCCAATACAGCTTGCAATGGCAAACATGACCTCATCTTTATAGTATTCTATTGGGAACTTAACAATTCGATCACAAGTAATTACCTTTGTGATTTTTACAGTATAAGGAGAGAAACCAGGCACCCATCGAGTGACTGTGAGCATATGGCCAGCAATCACATAGGGGCCACTAGACATCACCGTGATGAGATCCTCCTCACAATCAAACTTCACAATAAAATATCCATGATCGATGTCAAACATCTCCATTTCACTGTCTAATTTCTATAAAGTCGAGAGTTGATTTAAAAGAAATTGAAATCCCAGGATCTTCTTGTATACCTTAATAATAAGGCCATTTTTCCAATCACGACATAGATACTGCTGGAAATCATCATGAATTACAAGTTGGGGCAGTAAAGGATTCTCATTTTCATATTCAATGGAAACTTTGCTATTCCATTTATCATCCAAGGAAAATCCAGACAAATTTCCATGAGAATTTTTGGTTGTTCTCTTACCTTTCCCCGTTAGTAGGCAGGCTTTAAACGAAATTGATGGCAATCGTTCTCACGTGTCTTCTACATCACACATAGTACAGTCTACCAAATCGCTAGTCGAAGTATCACCAGGAGTGGCCAGCGGTAAATGTCGACTATCACTCTGTGGCTCACCATTGGGGCTTCCCTCTAGCTGACCCATTATTGGAACACGTTGGCAGTGAGCTGTGGGAGAAGAGTCGAGCATAGAGAGAGTAGATCCGGAGGTTTCAGCGCTTGGACAAGAAGAACTCTTGTTGTTACTGTTCATGGTTTTCACTTTTTATTGTTCACTTTTCGCTCTTCAAATAGTTTTTAGAGCAGAAATACGCTGCAACTTTACAGTTAGGATAAGACTTGTAAGAGTTTGGATTTCTTGTTAACTGCTTAACTTTTTTAATAGTTAATTTTCAAGAAAAATATAATTATATAACCACTAATTTGAAAAGAAATTTCATTTTATTAATTTCTATACCTTAAATATCATTTCCTTTACTATCTTAATTAATATGACATGTTAAATAAGAAAATAAAATTTGCAATTATTTATAAGTTATAAAAGTGACATTTTATTATTAACTACTTTTAACAAAGATAACAAGTACGTAAATGTGCATATCATTTTCATAACAAAGGTATCTCTATGATTACTTAATTTTTTAAATCTTATATATCTAATCCTCTAGTCAACAAGAAATTTTTCAGTTAATTACTTTCATTAAAATTATATTTATAATCATTTTAAATTTTGATATTAAAAATTAATACTATAGAATTAAGAGTATTGTAGATAACTAAAAGAACGTGAGTGGGATCTGATTCCACGTGCAATAGAATAATTATGAAACTTGTTTTGTATTATTTTTAGAAAGCTAAAATCATTTAAATTCTATAAAATTAGTAACACATAAATCATAATAAGTATGAATTTTTATTCGTACCTTATTTTGAAACTTGATTTTTTTTTTGCTTCCCTTGTACAAATGTCGAGTCTTTAACGGTATCCATAAAACGTGCTGAAAGAACTCTGCAACTATTACAGAAAAAGTTAGGTAATGAGTGTTAACTCTTTTAAAGCCTAAACTCATTTATATTAGACTTTAGACATTTTAATAATTTAATTATAATTTCAATTAAACTTGAATTAGAATTATAAATAATTTTTATTAAATACCAATTATATCCAAATAAGATCTAGTATCTCATATGAATTCTTATTTATTAAATATTCCATATTTAATTGTAAAATTTCTCAAACTTTATAATCAAATCTAATCTGATTAAAATACTTTTCTCTTTCAACTCCTTCTTTATGTATGACTCATTATGTTTTCATTATGTTGACAGTGATTATAAATTATAACCCTAAATTATATTTAGGATTAGATAAATTAAACTCATTTAATTTATCTTTAATTATTTAACTACCCAATTTATACCTATAGATTAAGATTAGCGTCTACCAATATATCATGATTATCCAAATATTTAGAAATGTCAAAGTAGTTTTTACTAATTTGATAGCGAAATAAAAAAATATCGGAAATGAATTAAATGATATATTTTGATATATAATATTTGCATCATAATATTTTATTAGGAAATGTATTTTTTTTTAACAAAGTTCAATTCATTTTTAGGTGAATTATCTAAAGGGTTAAATTGTTAGTAGATTTAAAAAGAAATGACCATATTGAAATGCTATATTGATTCTTAAAAACAAATCCTTAAGGATTATTTTAGGAAATAAATATAAAACTCTTTTATAGTTTAATATTTTTTATTCTTATGCTCAGTTCTTTAAAAACTATTGTTTACTTCATATGATATCACTTAGCTAGTATACATCATAGCTCCAAACAAAATTGTATTGGGATTTAAAATTTTCAATATTATATTATTTGGATAAAAATAAATGAAAACTAATATAATATGACTAAAAGAGTTGTGTGATAAACTGATAGTTAAACAATATATAAAAAGTGTATTTTTAACCTTAACATTTACAATAAAATACAGGTCAAATCTTAATATTTTAAAGAATTAAAAAAGATCTATAATATTTTAAAACCATTTAAAGTTAACTTTAAATTGATAGAATCTTTAACATGTATATGTGATGCAGAGGGTTCCACTTGCTTAAAGTAAACCTAAATTATCTTTAATTTCAAACTAAATATATTTAAACCCTAATTAAAAATAATTAGTTATCATTGGCATGCTTTTGAAACTTAACCAAATGAAATAGCCACTATGTTGTTCTTTTCCTAATCCTCCACTCTGCCTTAAAACCTTAACAACCATCGTCACTAGATTGTCAGATGAAGAAGACCTCGACTGATCCCAGGTTATGGTGGTCTGTGGCCCGATCTATGGCAGGTCGGGCTAATCTGACCTACTATTTTTTTAAAGAAAAACTTCCAAAATGATATCATTTTGGAAGTAACAGTTAGGGCACAGGTCAGGACGTGACCCGCCCATCTTTGACCCATAACCCAATTGGTCAACTTGAGCTAAAATTAAACTAGACCGGGCTCTTTTTGACATCTTTAGAAAGGTCTAGACAAGTGCTGCATAATAATAGCAAATAAACTCATGTTAGCACTACAACATTGCTGTGTTGGAGCATTGTCATCTCTCATGGTTTTCAAGAGTCCAACATCTCCATTAATTGAAATTTGAAGTTTAGGAATATTCATATTTAACTAAAATACCTTTATATAAAAATATAATTTCCATATAGGAATATTCTAATTAAGTTGAATTAAACGCTTAGTTTAGTAAACCAATAGTAATTCTTATGAGTTCATGTTTTGGTATCTTTGGGATGAGAATGACTAGTATGTCATAATGGCCATATCTATAACATAAAGGTTCAGATCATTGTTTCCATTATTAACATGCATACCTTATTTGATAAACAACATTCCATCTAATAAATAAGACAGAAAATTTTTGAATAAAATAATGTTCATACCAGGAACAGATAAAACAACAACATTTCTGAGGTTGAGGAAACCATGAACTATCTTTATGATATTTTATATAGTGAATCCATCAATCAAATCACGAATCCATCAATCATCCACTATCAATGCGATTCTAATAAGGTTCGACAAAAAAAAGCAAGCATACTCGAGAGTAGTGATATTTGTTGATCGTAATATAAGTAATGGCAGAAATTGTTAATAAGATACAAGGAGTAAGGATATTGCAAGTGTTAGTGAAACGCATTATCTACCATCTTGCTGGTTGTGTAACTCTTGTCGTATTGTACACAATTACATGAAATCATTACTTGTTCTCAAGCAAATTCCCTATACTGTTTCTAAAAATCTCCTCTTAACTTCTTCAAGCAACCCTCTAATCCTTGTACTTAAATCTTCTTTGGGGATGTTACCCACCTTTAAGAAAACAGAAGAGGGAACAATTTACTTGGTTTAGTAGACAGTAACATCAAGCTATAAAAGCTACACTTATTGGTTAAAAGACAAGTATCACTTCTTTCAACAACTTGACTTTTGAATGCATATACTAACTAGAAAATAATGACTACTTTATTATGTTAAAACATTTGGAAAAGAACTATTACGTATGAATAAATTAATACTGACCGGTAAAAACTATATTATGTAGTCGCAAGCAACATATTATTATGACCTACCCTTAACAAGACAAGACAAGCTGGCAGAAAGAGTGGCATCTTTGCAAAAAATAGTTGACCGCAATAACATTAGGTTTGTTAATGAATATATAAAACTAATTAAGTTGGCCTCACACAATAGCTTAAACTTTTGTGATAAAATGGTAACTTAATATGGTATCAGAACTTCTGTAACCAAATAGATGTGAGTTCAAATCCTACCAACCACCTATTTCTCATCTAATTAATTCAACACTAGGTAGAGTGAGCTTATTCAAGTTTCAAGCCCAAAGGGCTTTCACCTGAGGGCTTGTGTTAATGAATAAATAAAACCAATTAAGTTAGCCTTACACAATAACTTAAACTTTTGTGGTAAAATGGTCACTTAATAAGGTTAACTTGTAGTAAGAATTGTCATGATGGTGTAAACTGCTATAAGTGTTTAGCAAGTTATACAATAAATAGCTAGGTGCCAATTGATCCTAAATCAAAACAGTTTCATTGCACAAGAATCATTTCAAAAGCATACTCCTCTCAGCTACTAGTCAATGTACCATCCTTTCAATATCCAGCCTAGTAAAAAGAACAACTTACAATTTTTGGGCACTCAAAATCAATACCAGTAGATT
>JANQBM010000002.1:31563181-31581232 GCA_025594535.1 Erythroxylum domingense
TTATGCTCTTAGCTAAATGATGTCGTTGTGCTATATGGTTTGATTTACTCATTCTTGCAAAGACTTCTTATACTTAATACAATTCTTTAACTTTTCAAAAAAAACATTGCCTATAACTAAAAAAAGAAAGGAGGAATAAACTTAGCCCGATAAGTATAAGAAACAAAAAAGAGGCCAATTTCAGGTCAAAATTCTTTTCTTTTTCTTTATGGACGATGTGACGTCGACCTCATTATTGATTGTTATATATGTTTGTAGCTTTCCTTGGTAATTAGATTGGTTTTCATCTCCAAATCTGTAAGAAAATGCACACTCCATTATTTGGGATGCAAAGAGAACGAAAGAATGGAGTTTCTGTTCAAGTTGACGAGTCACCAATGAGCATTGGAAGTGGAACATCGTAAACATCCAAGAATAATCTTTAAAAGGACCATTACGTGATGCTTTTATATGATACTATTGAACTTTCAATTAGGGGGCATTCACGTCGTCTGTTCCCCTATTTTGTTTCACTCTGATCCAAGCTCTTTCATCCATCCATTGGAAAAGAGTGGGAATAGAGAGATAGAAACAGATAATCTATTACCTAGTTCAGGACCCCATTGAAGTTTTTGGATACACTTGTATGAACATAAGCATGACATATTTCCACTTAGATGGTCGCGGTAGGTCTGTCGTGTTCCTTGTGTTAGGAAAGAATTCCCTTCCTGTTGGTAGATAATTTCGGAACCAGATCCTCTGTACCCACTATAATGTACTTATTCTGTTTCATGCGATCTCAGCCATACAAATGTGCGAGACCCATGTGGGACTCATATGGGACCCACATATTTGTATCGTTGAATTCATGTGGAACATAATAGGTACACCATAGTGGGTACAGATGATCTCAATTGGATAATTTTGGCCACAAGCGTTCAATGAATGAATGAATGAAGTTTAAGTTGTCCAATGCCCGAGATCCGATCTCCGAAAATTATTGTTCTTTTAACCTCGATATTGACATACTGGTTTACAAATACTATTAAAATCATGTTCCAGTGAAGGATTAGGTTTCTTCCTTAAATTTGGCAAACTAATTAAAAAATATATCTCCCTAAACTTTTGACAATTAGCTGGATGGACTGGAAAATATCTTAGTCACTGAAAAATGTAGGAAGATATAATAACTAATCTGAAGCAGAACTTAATCAACAATATACAATTCTTGTTTTAAAATATTGTTGGACTAGCAACAATGTCGAATGAATTTCTTAGTAGTCGTACTAAGATTATTGGAACTGGAAGGTTCCGTATCAAGTATGAATTCGAAATTTTCTTTCTAAGCATGAGGTCAGCCCACTTCATATGTCAAACAATAAGTCCTGAGGGTAAAGATGTTGCTGTTTCAGTTAGACGAATGTCTTAAATTCTCATCTGAATGATGTGATCAATGTAGTCAAATGATTCTAAGTAAACCATTTAAACCAACGTACTTAACATTTCAGAAGAAACCTTTCCCAATAAGCCACAGCCAATCAAGAGCAACTCCTGAAAATATGCCTGCTAATAAGAACAGCACAAGCAAATTCCCCAGAGCATTTTGTTCAGGACCCTAGAAAACCCGAAAAAAAGCTGGATTAATCTTCCTGAGAAACCACAATCGTTCTGCATTCATGCAATTTATTTACCAACTAACCTTGTAACCTTTCGGTGCCTCCGTCATTACACACACAGTGAGATAACCGTTTGTTAGTCCCAGAAAAGACGTAAGCATGAGCATCCATCCCTGATCACCGTATTTTGCAGTAAAGTAGAATGCAGGAACGAGAAGAAAACGAGAGAGAGTTGCAATTATGAGTCCTTTTCTGGACGTCAATTTCAATCGTTCTGCAACGGGAATGTACCTTGATATAAGATCCCACACATTGTACATCGCAATCAGAACAACGGTATACCTGAAATATCACAACCTTGTTTATTACAACAATCTTATATCTTTTTATTTTATTTCTCCTGTGCCATTAACATGGCAAGGAAACTGAAAGGTTTCCTTTCTTTGACTTTGTAACAAGGTTAGTTATTCTTTTATCTAAATGAGCACTTACCATCCACCCAACTTGTGTTCACCAGTGTCTTCAGACAAGAACCCGGGGAATATTGACAACGTGAGGACATATATCAGATACAGGCTTATTGCATAATCTATATTTTGAAGTAATAACTGTTTGTTGCTCAGACGGTCGAGCTGTTTGGCATCACCTATACCCTGCAAATGCTTCCACAAAAGTTATCTTTCCCGCATCAGAACCAGTTCTTAAGCCCAAAAAACACTAATTTTCGTTACCTCTTGGTTTCCTGATGTTTGGATCCCAGCAGCTGCAAGATCAGCTGAAACAGTTTTTGAACCTTCTTTGGCTGCTTTTGCTCGGTAGAACTTCACTATTGGAAGTTTAGGGAAGTAAATTGCATATAGAAGAACGCACAGGAACTCGAGAAACGTTGAGATTGACAAAAATAAAACTGCAAGAGAGAATAAAAGTAAAAGTTATCAAGGGAATCCTGGAATTTATTTGAAAAGTGTATGAATAACCACAAACATTAATGAGTTTGGATCTCAATTAAGAATCTCTGCTCTTAAGAGCTAGAGTAGAACTACCCGCTAATTGCTAATGAGATATGAGCTACATAGTCCAGAAACACTCATAAAAAGGGTAACGTACTAGCTCCCTTGCGAAAGCCATGATTAGACTTGTCGAACGCTGCTTTTGTCACCAGCCTCAAAGCAGAGGTCAGGGCACCAGATGCAGCTAACCCAGCGAAGAAGGACTGCAACACATCAACATTACCAGGACTGCACAAAGCATCAATTCAAACAGAACCCGGAACGAAGCTAATGCATAAGGACAAATATAGTCACCTGAATGAACTCGGGGCACATTAACGACAAGTCTCCAACCATTCCCCCCTGAACATGAGCATCGGCCACTCCAAAAGCAGCAACAATCACGCATATACCAAGAAAAGGCCCAATTCCTCCTTTTCCTGATGTGGCTAGATCCAACTGTTGCCAATTTGTATAGTAGTCAAGCAGGAGTAAAGCAAATGATAAAACAATTGTGTTAACACAACTTACAACTACAAGCATCAAGGTACTTAAAGAAAAGAGCGTGTATCCAGCCAGGTTCCGCTTTCTGGTATTGAGGCTTGCCTCCTTGTAAGCTAGTAATGCCATTGTCCCCACCGCAAAAGGTTGATAAACTAGGGTAAGTACCCTTGATGGATGATATTTCTACTTGATACAGAAAGATTAAAAAAAAGAAAAGAAAACAATCATCAAAACATAGCTCTGTACCAACCAATTTCTAGTGAAACAGTTCAAAGACATTTAAATTTATCCTGCTCAATAGACAGCAATTAAACACAGATGACGTCCCAATCATCTATGTATCTAAAAGGATAAAGGTTAACCAGCATTTGTTTATACAGTAACAACAATGATAAACCTACTGGGAATAAGTTGTAGTAGTAATCGCCGATTGTTATCATACTATTCCATGATACAAGGGACCCAAGTCCCAGCACCCAACAAACCACCAGTGCTTTGGTTTTGCCCTGTGTATCATAAGAACCAAGTCAATATCACTCGCATCAACTAACAGGAATAAATTTCAGACCCCCGGGACTAAAAGATTAGAGAAGTTTGACCATATATACCTCAAGCCTGGATGAGTGTCCAGCTTCATCTGTAAGAATCATGGCTACCACCTTCAAGATTGTGAGCCAATGCCAATATCCTAAAAAGAAGCCTGAATTTACTCAAAACAAAGCACAGGATAAAAAAGAGTAAGCCTGCGAAGCTGTAAATGTTGGGCAGCAAAATACCGAAGAGGCAAACAAATAACAGAGGTATAGAGGTAAACAAATTTCTTTATTGAGAGATCCAATCCTATCCCGTATATATAGGCTCACAAAACCAAATTTTGATAAACAACTAATACTATTTAACTTAAACAATGACTCTTAACTAATAACTCTAAATAGGATCCTAACAATCCTAATTCAAGTTTATTATCTAACAGTAAAAGCAGCAGAAAGGCAAAGACACAGAATCTTGAAAAGCAGAAACCTTATCAAGATTAGCCACAAAATACAAAAGAGACAAAATCTTTGGTTTTCTCTACTTTGTTGCAGCTCTGAAGAGGGCTACGATGCCATACCCAAAAAAGAACCATATATATATATATATATATATACACACACACACACGTTTCATCTCTTTGGCCTTATAAATGTACTTGGAAACTGCATCACGTGTGTGCGCTTAGAAACTCTATTATGTCAGCAGTGAGAAAAAAGAGATCGAACTTACTCCCAAGCCGCTTTGACTTTACGTTAATTAAGCGTCGTAGATATCTACTCATCGTCGCCATTCATGATTAAGCAACTACCAATAATATTACCACGATCACGGAACTAAACTTTTGACTCAGATTCAAAATTTTGTTTTTCTTAAAAAAAATAAAGAATAGTATTGCCTTGTTTTGGGTCGACCAATAGTCTGAGAATTAGTTAGGTTGGAACATAGAACTTTGAATGCCTACAAGTTCTAATCTCAATCTCAAAACTAGGGAATCTATGTAGGCAAAAATATAAGTTTCTGTCATCTTATTCTTAAAAAGGAAATAATAGTAAAAAAGGTGTTACAGTAAGGTAGTAGGATAAGATTTATGAGTACGATGCATAAATACTAACAAACGTTAAGACTAACGAGAGCATCGTGGTGTTTCTCAGGTTCTTCTCAATACCAAAAGTTTTAAAAAAATCAAATGTATGAAATAAATATACCATGAAAAACAAGATGATAGCCTAGTTTGTAAAATAAATTATTTCCTTAAACAAAATATTAGATTCTAAATACGCATATTGCGTCGTCGACTTGGTGAGTTTGCCGTTTGCGTATCGATCAAAGATCCCAAATAAAGGGGCGTGAAGCAAGTGGAATCGGACTCACAAAGGCGGATGCTGTTGACTTATCAATGGGTGGACCTATCGAAAAAGACGATGATATAACCAAATGGTCCAAATCTCACCTTTTTTTTATTTTCTACGTTCATAGGAGCCCATCCAATACCCCACTTTGACTTCGGCTTAACGTGTTCACATGCATTTATTCGAAAACAAAATGCTAAGAGATGGCATTTCTAGTCGTCCAAGGAAAAGTAAGAAAAAAGCTTTATCTTCTCAATGAATTGTCGATTATGAAGAAAGGCCAACCATCTAATTTCATAGATAATGCCAAAAGATTAAAAAAAAATGTTTTTCTTCCCATTGAAATGTATAAACAAGTTTAACATAAATCTCATGAATTGTTATACTTCCAATTGTGATGGCCAATAATTAACATCTCATATGCTTGCTTAGCTAATGTCTCATTTATACTTTCAGCAGACAAGAGAGGACATTGTCAAGAGTTTGATGTGTTGGTGCGTGGGAATCGGAAAATTTGGTGGTCGCACCTACTCTGAAGTGGGATATCTTAGACAACGACTCAGGTGGAGATTACCTTTAACCATATTGTTTCTTGCCATCACAAGGCAACTAACAAAAATCATAAACCTCTCCACATCTTTGGAATCAACTGCTAAGCCTAATTAACAAAGTATGGAGCCTACATCTAAAAAATTGTTTACATGGCTTGGTTATTCCTATCTCTACAGATCTTCAACATCATTATTCCTTTAATATGTGCTCTTCTCACTTCACAAGATGCCACAAAAACTTACTCCCGCACCTCATAAAACATGGAACTTCACAGCTATTCGCGTCACAGATGCCAATCTCCTGTTTTACTTCAACTTTAATACATGCAAGAAAGGCTTCGTGCCACTTTCTATGTTTGGCAGATCTGACCAATTTGAAAAAAGTCAAAAATTAAAAAAAAATGAAGTTTAATTAGAATTTAAATTAAATTTAGACTTAAAAAATGTTGACCACGTCTAATGTTAGGGTAAAAGATATAAAAATCATCTAATTTAAGTGATAAGTCTAAAATGTAAATGTTCGTAAGAATTAAATTAGTTAATAATTTGGCAGTTTTATGACATGTATTATGTGGGATTATGTGATGGTTTCTCATATTTGGTTTATTGACTTATAGTTGAATATTTGAGGTAAAATGTCTTATTTGAGTGCAGAAGGCATCAAAGATTAACTCAAACTCAAAGATAATAAAAACTTGAGTAAATTAGAGAATTAGGCAATATAGCAGCAATATAGGACTATGTTATACTCGTGTTGGTCTATGTTTGCTTATGAAAGAAGTTTTAGAAGCAAACTAGTAGAGTCATAAAGAGAGACAACATCATAATCATCAATTTTTTTATACGAAAGCAATCCAGAACCTAACTAACAGTAGTGTGGAAGCTGGTTTGACGTTGGATTCATAACACACAATTTGAGGATGCGCAAAATTATAATTTCAATTACTTTAGGACTTTTTTTAATGTAACTCTAACTTATAAATACTTTTATTAGGGTTAAGTAAGGATGATTTTAATAACTGCATGTCATTGTGTAGTTCATAATTATAGGGATTCTTAACATTAAGGAAGGATTTAGAGTAATGATTGGAACTGGGGATATCTTGTCCTATCTTTTAGTTTCTTCTTTCTTTCATAATCTTTCTAACTGCAGGAGAATGAGATTTTCGATGAAACAAAATTACCCTCTACGATCTTATATGTTTTTTTTGTTTTTGTTTTTATTTATCTTATATGTTTTTTTGTTTTTGTTTTTATTTTCATTATGATTAGTTGTTAAATTCCTATTTAGGATTAAGGATGTAGTTGATGATGAACATTTAAATTTTTAATAGAAGAGTAATTATTTCTTTGGTTAAATTTGTATCTTTGATCTTAATTGTTAGATTTATGCATGATGATCATGATTCAATCTTAACTGGGAGATGAAGTATATTATATGCACTAGGAGAATAAACATTGTATATCTAAAGAAAAGGATTCCCTAGACTATTATGATAACTAATAGGTTAACTATACTTAGTTTAATTAGGTTGAATTGCGAATACTAAGGTACATCCCCTTGGATACTCTTGTGAAGCTCATCCACAGTCTTAACACCTTCATATGTATCCCTAATAACCTATATATAGGCAATAAGAAATCCCTTAACCTCTAAGCACCTCTTTATGACTTTCCTAGGTACTCTATCATAAGCCTTCTCTAAATTAATGAAAACCATGTACATGTCCCTCTAGTTGCCCCTAAGATATTCAATCTCCTATGGAGATGTATGGTTTTTTTTGTCAGCTTTCATAATATAAAACCAAATCACAAAAGTAAATATAGATGAACTCCCTAATTATGGAAACAACTTGATCCATTATGATGATGTATGAACCTTGATCAACAAGTAAAAAATAGCTTAAAAATAATCGTCCAAGGATTTGAAACTGCTTTCGATGGCTAACCCTATCTTTTGGAGAGAAAAAGATGTTCCTAAAAAGTGTTTTTTTAAGACAAATAAAGTTAATAAAAATTAGGGTTTCCATAAAGCTAAGTTAATTAAGAAAATGCTTTAGTTTCGCTCAAAGAATTCTGCCCAATTTTTCATTTACCTAATTGGTGTACTCTTTGTAAAATTGGTGCACTCTTTGTAAACTATGTCTAAAAAATATTGAGCATTTATTTTTTCAATTTAAATACAACAATTAATTATGGTAAGCAATCCTTAACCTCTACAACACCAACTTTCTTCTAGTCCTTTGGTCTAGTATTATCGAATGGAGCCACAATATAAAGATGAGGTTTGAAGGTGATCTATAGATTTACATATTGGCATTTATCTATTTGGTTTGTGGCTTATAAGATGAAAGAAACAATAGGATCTTCACTAATAATTCCAGCAGCAAAGAAAGTTTTTTGCAAGCAATATGTGCTAGAATTAGAACACACATCTTTGTCTACAAAGATAAGCATTCATTCAGCCCTCAATAATTGGCCATTTAGAGAATCAATAGGCTCTATCTTGCTCTTCTACAACCTTACTAGAATCCTTTTATTACATGCTAGTTTTGTATTGTAATCTTTTGATGATCATTTTATCTTCAGATGATCTTGTATGCTCCTAAAACTCCCATGTTCAGTCTTTTATGATACTAATATATTCATTATTTTTAAAAACAAAATTTGCCCAATTTTGGTTAAACACCACTTAAATTTTTATTTTTTAGTTAAACACCTTTTGGAATACATTATACCTCCTTTTTACTAGTTTCTTACCATTTTTGGTATGGAATCAAACTTGTTCCTTCTAGAGGGGCAACCATTGGCCCACATCCTACTCTAGGAAACAAGTATGGACCTAGACATCTCCAAATGTAGGAGCAACTCTAGAGGCTAGTGGTAGTGGTGACAACCTGTTGGTCGCTTCCCCCTCAACCTCACTTAACAATGGCCCTTCTTTTATTCGATCTACTATAACTTAGCACTAAGTAATATGTGACCTCTCTCCTTTTCAATCTACATTTTATTCCTCAATCAAAAATTTTAAGGTCTATACTAGCATCCCATCCAATTAAAATCCTCAAAGTTGGTGTTGCCTAGTGGTCTTGCTCCCTAATAGATTTTTTTTTCAAGCAAAAGACCCCTTTCTCCCAAAATGCAAGTATGTGATTATCATAAAATTTGGTGATTGAGGAGGACTATTTCATTTTCAAGTTCTCAGATGAATGAAAAATGATGAAAGTTCTTGAGCAAAGTCCTTGGAATTATTATGGAAATCCTCTTATTCTTTGAAAATGGAAGCTTAGATTACATATGGATAGATAGAACCTAAGAAGCATTCAAATATAGGTAAAATTCCACAATAACCCTTGGAATATTGGTTTACTATATGGCTTAGATACCTTGGTAATTCTTTAGGTAAATTAGTATGCCTTAATCGGTTGCATAAAGAGGAATATATTTGAAAAAGTTTGTATTGTGGTTGATTTGCGTAAAAAACTACTAACCATTAAAATGAACATCATGTGATTAGGGGGGTGGTGAAATTGCGAAAGTTGATATTTCACTATCTTATGCTTGGAAATGAAACTTTCAATTTGAAACCAAATCTTGGAAGGCTTATGGCAGATAATTCATCTTAAGTACTTGTAGGAGCTTATGGAAATACATTAAGATCCCTCTTACTTTATAAAGGGTACTCAGTGCACTCTGCCTTGTGGGGGTCTGGGGAGGGTCATAATGTATGCAATCTTCTCTTTGTATTTTTACAAGGAGGTTGTTTCTATGACTTGAATCTATGACCTTATAGTCAAAAAGAAGCAACTTTACTAATCTCTCTTACCTTATAAGTGGTACTAAAGTGGACAAAGGGTAGCATATTGATAATAACGAAGCAATTATGGCTTAGACTATTGCTATAATTTTAGAGAATGGAAACTTCAATCAAAAAAGAAACACTCCATCCTTTTCAGAGAACTTCCAGACACCTGATGTTCCCCAATAGATTCTCTTATTTCCATGGTGGAATCCAAAACAAATAAAATTATATATGCCTTCAGATCAATTCTTACTTGATCACCTATAGGAACCATCTATTATTTTTTCCTCAATTTCTACTAGCTCTAATCCAAATCTGAACAAGTGTAACCCCGTTACTATTGCTAGGAGATCCTTCAGTAGGAAAAAAGGTTATTCCTACTAAACACCCAACCTAATATTTTATTTTCATTTAGAATGTCGAAGGATTGAAAAAATTCAATAAATAATAGGCTCTTTATAATCTTTTATCAACTTTTTTGATTGGTCTCCTTGAGACCAAATTAAAGCCCTCGTCTTTCCAAAAGGTACTTCGGTTCATCAATGGGGATTGAAAACTTATTTCTAGCCATAGTTGCCACTATAATGGTAGAATTATTGTAGATTTTGATCCTTCCCACATAAATATAACCAATTCATTCACCTCTCATACTTGTTGACTATAATCATTACCTTATTAATTTCACTTATGTTCATTCTCATAATTTAGCTTTTTAATGATATCATGAATCTAGTTGGTTATAGCCCCATCTTTTGACTAGTGGTTGGAGACTTCAATATCATCCTATTCTCATATGAAGTTGAAGGCTTCTCCTTAAGCAATCATAATGCTGATGATTTTAGAAATTCCCTCTATTGTGCATGTATAAAAGATTTCAAATACAAATATCACCATTTCACTTAAAGTAATAAGAAAGAAGGGGTGCTCCATCTTAGGAAAAAAATGGACATATCCTTAGTTAAAGTAGCTTGGTCTTCCCATTTCACAAACAATATGTATGACTTGTCACTACCTATAACATATGATCATTATTTTATAGAAGTGAAGATCAATGATACAAATTTGATAGAAATAAGCCTCTTTAAATTTAAAAACCACGTAATAAATTATCTTGAGTTTATTGATGCAATACAAAAGGAATGTCCATCAATTTTAGGGGGTATGAATATTAAATCCAAATTCAAATTTCTTAATAAAAAGCTAGTTTCTAGCACTTTAAAACTCTTAATGAAGTAAGGGAGAAACTTGAAGCCCCACATCTAAAAAATCTTTTCATTTACAAGAAATATGGCCCTCATGAATAAGGAGAAATATGCCTTTAATGAATATATAGCTTTCCTAAACAATCATAACCCTCTTTTAAGACAAAAACCTAAAGTCTTATGGCTTAAAGAGGGGATGACAATTCCAAATTCTTCTATAGCTCAATCTTGAGTTGAAGGAATGGTAATAAAATCTCCTCCCTAATGGATGATCTAGATAAACATTCCATAATCAGAATTAGCTTAAGTTCTCAGCAATCTAATATTTCAAATAATATATAGGATTTTTCCTTAACTTTCCCCTTACTTATGACTTAATCAATCCTAAGCTAGTTTTTAATTATAATACGTTACTCCCCAAGCTCCCTTCTAAATTACAAATGTTAGACAAGCAATTTTCAATATGAATTCTAATAAGGCTCCAAGTCTAATTGGTCCTTCTTCCAAAAAAACATAAAACCTAGTGGGAGAGCAAGTCAAAAAAGCTTTTTTTTATCAGATAAGCTTCCCAAGGAATTCAATACGACTTTTATTTATCTGATCCCTAAGTTTCCTAAACCCTATAGATGCAAGATTACAAAATAAAATCTAATCTTAATTTTATCTATAAAATATCTGTAAAATTATTATCTCCTAAATTAAAGCAATTCTCAGCTTCTTCATGGATCTGAGTCAAGATGCTTTTTTCCATAGTAGAAATATAGGATACAACATTTTTATTACATAATATCTTTTTAAAAATTAACATAGAGATCATAATATAAAGTTCTATGCATTCAAGATAGATTTTAGTAATTTTTTTGATGCTATAAAATGGCATTTTCTATTTGAATTTATTAAAGCATTCAGATTCCTAAGCAAGTTTACAAGATCTATCAATGTCTAACCATAACCGCCTTCAACATTTTAGTTAATGGTCAAAGGTGCAGTAGGCCTTAGATAAGGAGATTCTTTATCACCTTATTTAGTGTCTGTATAGAGGCTCTACTCATATTACTTGGGAAAACATCAGTTACTCAAATAATTTTCAGTACCAGACTAAATGTAAAGAACTTCAATTATTCAATCTCACATTTACTGATGATATAGTTATGTTTTATAGATGAAAGTGGAATTCCATCAACCTCTGTCTTATTCCCTAAACACCTTCGAATCTATATCAAGGCTCAACATCAATAAAAGGAAAAACAACATTTATACTTAGCATGTATTGATTGTTTTACAGCCTCAGTCTCAAATATCTTAGGGTTTCAACATGTAAAGCCTCATTTTAAGTACTCTGAAGTCCCTATGTTTGCCTAAAGACTCACTTACATAGATTTCCAACCTTTTATGGATTCCATTAACAACATAAGCAAATGGAGTAATAAGCTCTTGTCATTTACTAGTAGGTTACTATTGATCTAAAATAGGTTTGAATTGATGTTTTATTGATAACATAACATAATTAGTAATAGTTAGTTTATTAATTTTATGAAATAGCAATATAAGGATAAAATGAAGCCATAAATTGAAGAAGACAGTTTATAAAGTTAATAAAGAGAAGTTGAAGTTTACAACTGATGAAATGAAGATTAAACCAAGAACAAATGAAAATCAAGCCTCATCAAGGTCTTTTTACATTTTGTATTATTATTCCTAATCTAACTTTGTTAATTTGATGTTCTAAAAGGCTCACTATGCATAAACATTTCACTTTTCTTCATTACATAAGTCTTTTAATTCATTAAGAGGCATTGAAGCTGTTTGGTTTTAATATAAAAGCCTCTTAATCTTTAAAACAAACTTTAGGTAACACTTTTAGGGTGATTAATTTGTAGATTGTGTTGCAACAGGATATTGGTCTAAAATTAGCCATGTTCGAGGGGTTTTGTTTTTAGGCCACCAAACAAATGTAAGTGTGATTTGTTTCATGAAGCATTTTGGAAAAGGTGAAGAATTCCAATACAAATTTAGTGAATAATCTACTTGTGATACCATACTGAAAAACCATCCAAACCAGGTGCTTTTGAAGGATGTAAAATGAATACAACTCTTCTAACATCTTGTTTTGAAAATAGGGAAACCATATAATCCTTTAGCATTTGATCTATTGAGCAATCGCGTACTCTTTGCATATTGTAGCTAGGTTGAGCAGATTCCTTGGATCCCATCAATTAAATAAAGAAATTTCTTACTAACTCTTGTAAAATTTCTTGATCTGAGTGTGCAAGCCCCTTACTGTCATATAATTATGTGATTTTATTCATAATCCTTTTAGAAAGTAGAGAGGAGTGGTTATGTTGGAGTTCCCTTTTCTCATCTAATTAAGTCTGCCTTTTTGTTTTAGGATTGAATTGTGAAGTTTCAATGCCTTTTAATACTCTTAAAGCCTTTGTAATTATATCAACCTCAAGTTAGCATTATGAGGGAAGTTATAGCAATCCTCTTGGGCTAGAGTTAATTTTTTCTTGAGGGAAGTGAGGTTTTGTGTTTTTACAAAAACAATTATTAAGAGTTGCTCTTACTAACTTTAGTTTCTGCATAACTTTGTAAGATTTAAAACCATCTACTTCTTAATTTCAGCGTCTACTGATTAACTCAATGAATCCTTCTATATAAGTGATTCCATTAAAGAATCTAAATAGCATCCCAACTTTTTTGGTTTCTATAATTCTTTGAATCAATATGTAAGAATGGTCTAAGAACATGTTTTCTCCATAATGAACATAGGAATGAGGGAAAAATTTAGCCAAATTGAGTTAAATCATTGATCTATCTTGTTTCTTTCTAATTTGCATCTAGCCTTGCTAATTGTTTGACCAGGTAAATAGTCTACCTGTTGAGCTCAGGTCCAACAGATCCATGATGGTAAGTAGACTAGTAAGCTTTTTTGTCTGTCCTAGTGAGAATTTCTTACCACCTTCAAATTTTGTAAAGCGTAGTGTACAATTGAAATCCCCATCAATAATCCAAGGATTCTGCATTCTCGATTGTAAACTTTGCAGATCCAACTAGAGTTTATTTCTTTCAAATCCAAAATTGTAAATATGGATTATTATCAAATCAAAGTTATAAATCATATCTCTCATTTGACATTTCAGCTAAATATATTAGTTACTTTCTTCAACAGCTTGGAGTCCATTCATGTTTGAGTTGTAGATACAAATTATTCTTCCATTGTAATGCAAAATATGGTTTGAGATAAGTTGCTAGTTTGCACTTAAAAACTTAGGGCCAATAAGTAACTAAGGTTTTTTTATTTTAGTTTCTAGAAGGCCTACTAAACAAGGCTTCTTGTCCTTCACAACATCCTTTACTATAGAACTTTTGAGAGGGTCATTTAGCCCTTTAGCGTTCCGTAATAAGACTATCATCTAATGGAGATTTCCCTTTTTTTATTGCTGTGTTTCCCTTTTATTTCTTGTAGATCTTATTCTAGTGTTAGTAGTTTGGATTCTGAATTCCTCAAACTCTCCCAAGCTCTCATCTTATACTTCAATTTATTTGTTCATCGTGTTTGATATTTCAACATTAAACTGATTCATTTCAACCTATTTTCCATTGGAGTTTCCTATTTCAACCTAGTTGAGTGAGTTATGCAGTATAACTATTTCAGTTGATTTCTCTCTAGTTGCATCAATTTCATTTAGATTGCTTAATTCTCCCTCCTACAACATGTTATTTTGCTTAGTCTATATTATTTCTTCTTGCTATCAAGTTTTAAACCCTTTGTCAGTGGGTACCCATTTCTTAGTGGAATAGCTTGGTTTTTGAGGGTATGTTTGTAGCATCCCGTCTCTCAAATTGTTAAAAGATTTAAAGTGCTAGACTAATGAGTCATATGAGTGGTAACATATAGAAAGAAATTGGTACATCTATCACATGATTTCATTATTATGTTCAAATGCATAATATTAGCATACACACATTAATTGTGGAATAAACAAATTACACTCAATTAACATATTTCGCGATATGAAACTAAGATAAATGTGATAAACAACTGAGTATAATGAATGTGATATGAATGAGTACTTCTAATGTCTTGTACTTTGGTTTACCAATGACAAGAATTGATGGATTATAATTAGTAATTTGGAATTAATTGATACGATTGAGAGAGTTATGAATTAATGTGTATTTTTGGACTAGGAAAAATGCCAAGTGGCAAGACAATTGACAAATGGCAGTAAGAATAATTGACATATGGTAATAGAAATAAGTGACAAGTAACGTTAGGATTTATTGACAAGTGACATAGAAAATTAGGTGACAATTGTTTAGAGACAAATGGACTGATTGTTAAGAAATATGTAGTAGCATAAGTAAAAGGCATTAGTATTAACCTTTGTGTGGTAAGTGTCATACAATGTGTCAAGACACTGCATTTATCCATATTGCTTTTAAACACAACCCATGATATATTTATTTGAAAGACTATCTTCGTTGTCTTTCATTTGGTTAAATGCTCTCACCTTCTTCATTCTTCTTTCTTCTCTCCATTTACAAAACTCTCTCCCAATCCCATGATCTTGAGTTTTGCCACCATCTTTCACCTAGCCACTCCAAGATCTTTGTTATCTTCTTCATCTTATTATTAAAAGCCCAGCTATCCTTCTTGAAATGGTGATGATCGTGTAAGTGGAGAAAACTAGGTTATTTAATATTTCGAAGAAGTTTAGAGTTACACAAGTAAGTATATTGTTGATATTCATGGTTTGTTTAAATAGAAGCATATACGATGATAGTTAGAGATGGATTGATCATGATAATGGTGGGTGAAGAGTGCTCACATGTGGATGAAGAAATGAACGTGTTTATGTTTTGTTTTTGTATGATGGATGAACAATAATGTATGATTTGTTTGATGGATGCTTTTGAGTTGAAATGGAGGTGAAAATGATGAGAAATTATGGTATAAATGATGAAATATGAATAAGATGTGTTAGATATAGCATATAGAGTTTAAAATATGGAAAATTGGAAAGAGAAAGTGGCTGGAATTGTTGGATAAGATAACCCCACGATCGGGGGAATTGCAAGGATGTTTGGATGACACATCCCACAATCGTGGGAAGTCCTCCATGATCGTGGAAATTGCTTGGACATGATTTGTTCTTCTTTTAAGTGATGTTTGAAACAACTAATGATAAAGTACTTTCCTATGAAACATTTAGACTTGAATGAGGCGTGAAATTAACCTAGTTTGAAGTTGAACAAGTAAATAAAGTGTTTGATAAGTTTAGATTGATAATTAAGGTTATAATTAAGGAATGAATTGATAAGATCAATGGATATAAATCTGGAAATTTAGAGTTGTTAATGGAAGGAAAGTGTTTTTACGAATGCTAATGTGATTCAAAGGAGATGAATGATGTGAATTAAGTAAGAATGAATGAGAATTTCAATATTATATGATCATTATAATACTTGAAAAAGAATTTGAAACTATATGATTGATGAATGTATGAATTATGAAATTAGATTAATCAAGTATACTTGAGGAATTAGCCTAAGTGCAAACTAGTTATATCCAAGTGACAATGATAGAATGATCAAGACTTGTGATTTAAGGATACATACCCAGAGATAGTCAATTAAGCATGCATTGTACATAACACATATACATATATGTATGATTGATTACTTATATGAATGATCAACTTAATGATATGTCGTATTGCATGAAGACAGATACGCAAGGTAATTGTCAACATCCAGACATTGCCAGATCATGAAGGTAATAACTAATCGGGATCATACTGTGAGTAACCTAGATGTTTCTAACTAGCAATAAGTGTATTTTCTTAAATTGCAATTATTGAACTGAAATTGATGTGATTGATATTTCCGTACAAGAATAGTCTAAAGAGTTTGAAATTGTGAATATATTGGGAGTGTTCTTATTATATGTGAATATGAAAGAAATATGTGTTCTCAACAAATATGTTGAATGTCGGACTTAGGTCCAATGAAAATTTGAAAGTGAATGTGTATACTAAATGAAAGTGATTGATTGCATATAATGTGAATTGATGCATCTCATTACATTGAAATGCATGATCAGATAAAAGAAGTTCTAACTAGAGTAGCCAGTGAAAAGAGCTTAAAGTTCAGAAAATGTGTGTAAAGAGTCACAGGCTCAGTATTAAAATGATCCCAGTATCCATAATAAATACGGGACAGTTATTAATGAACCTAATACCTACAACAGATATGGGACAGTTGAAAAGGCACTCAATCACAACAATTAACAATAAAAGTGGAGTCTCACGAGCAATTGCATATACAATTTGATATGTGTTATATGATTGATTGAAATGAATTGTATGGACTATCTTAAAATAGAAATGTGAAATAATGTACACAATGGTGTTTGCTGAAATATGATGAAAAGGGAAGTGATGTTCAATATGACTTACCTGTGAATTGAATGTGAACTGTGAATTGTTCTATGGTTGATATGAGTGAACACGTCAAGGATGGTTCACTCAATAAGTTCATAAAAGTCATCAAAATTGCAATATTGTCTTTCAGGTTTAGGGGACATCCAGTTAGACTAACTGGAGTATAGCACTACAATCGGAGAGGAGTTAGTGTCGGGATCAGTTTGCACCTACACATGTCTTCAATCGTTTTGTATTAAGAATTGTATTCTGTAACTATTGTACAGTGTATATGTGAACTCTAAAGTGTACTGGCATTTATTTCTGGATATGTTGTAAACGAAATGAGTCAAAATGATTACTAGTTTTCTAAAGATGTGTTTGATGTCTAAAAAATTTGTAATGAATCGTTTTGATCTTCTTAACATTCCATTCTCGTAGAGTATGTTCTCGAATAATCGTCAATATGTATGGGCATATGCTCTATAAGATTGGTGTGTTACAATATTATTGGGATTTCTATCTTCTCCAACTCACCATTATCCTCTAATCTCATAATTGGTCTGGCAAACATTGAAAATTTTCTTGATTTCAATGCATAATTTGACATAAAATATTCTTTCCATAAATACTTTTTGAGATTCGATATATATTGTTTTCCTAAAGAGCTTGCAAAAAAATTAGTCTGTTAATGATACAAAATTCTATAGGCAGATTATGAAAATTCACCCACATTGGAAATGTATCAATCTTACCTCTATCCATCTTAATGTTAGACGTCCACTTTTAAATGAATAAAGTTAGGCCTTCAATGTAATATATCACTCTAATAAAGCATATTCCCAAGCATATCAGAGGATATATCACTCTACTGAAATGATATGTTAGAAAACAATTCAAAAATATTTTTCCTCCTTATATATAATATCATATAGCACGAAGGTATTTGAATCAACAAATTGCCAAAGTTCAACCTTACTTTCAAAAATACCTTCCATATTTAACCTGTATAAACCACATTAAAGGAAAGCTAAACTTCTTTTAAATTGTCTCAACAATATATATATATATATATATATATATATATATCTTGACAT
>JANQBM010000002.1:31612117-31626390 GCA_025594535.1 Erythroxylum domingense
CTTGTAATTGTTTGGAGTATAGTGAAACACTCAGACGAACTCTGAGGACTGGACGTAGCCCACGGTTTGGGGTGAACATAAAAATCGCAGCGCCTATCCTCTATCCTTTACTTCAGTTTATTTTGTTGTTAAACAATTATATAGAAGTTAATTGCGATTTAACTACATATAAATTTTGTGATATCTTTTTAACAAAAAAAGAGAAGTTCTTAGCAAGAATTTATATTCATAAAAAGGGTACACTATTCAACCCCCTTCTTGTGTATTGAGTTTCTTCTACGTAAAGTCTATACTAACATGTGATTTACTTCACCTTATTTTAGCCTGAATGTCTCCAAAACTTCTCTGTTCTTTAATGTTGACCCTGAAACACTAACAAACACATCAAGCTACCTCAAAAACATAATATTTAAGCTAAAATACTTGCACTAACCCATAAAACACTTAAAACACAAATAATTATCAAACTAACACAATTCTAACCTAAACACATACTAAATGATTGAATTAATAGCTAAACACATATCAAACCATGCCCTAAAACATGATTCAATTTACACTTTTTAATATCCCCACACTTAAACGTTTGCTTGTCCTCAAGCAAACGAAAACAATCAAACAAATCAAGAAAACAAAAAACATGCATATGTAATAATGAGACAATGGCTTCAACCTAACAAAACAAATTTAACTATAAACACAGTCCTTCAAGTCGTTCTAACTTATTGACAAGCAAAATCTACGTCTAAGTTGTAACATCCCATTTCCATACTAAGGGTGAGGACAAAGGATCCTAAACCAAGATATATGAGAAATAGCATAGAAAATATGTGAGGTACATTGCATTTACATGCATATCACTAGTATAAGCATACACACACGTGATTATTAATATTTGCACACATTACAATGACTGTTCAAGCACTCATCTGACATATTCCAGGATATAAATGATTTTGATGTGATTAAGATGTGAATAGTGAATGAAATGTCATGAAAATTATTTTGGTAAGTATAAATAGTGATCCAAAATTTTTGGTGAAATATGGGAAATTTCTGATAATTATGAATATTTTTAGGCTAGACAAAATGCCAAATGGCAAGACAAGTGATAAATGGTAGTAGAATTTAGTGTCAAATGGTAGTAGAAATTACTAAAAAGTGGCATTAGGAGTTAATGACAAGTGTCATTGAAAATTGGAAAACAAATGGATTGATTACTAAGAGATATGTAGTAGCATGAATAAGAAGGCATTAGCATTTATTTTGGATATTAAGAGTGAGTGTCATGAAATGTGTCCTGACACTCACCAAGCATTTTTTTCCTCCATGTTTTTAGCCCAAGATGATAATATCTTAAAGAATCATCTTTATGGTCTTTCACTCTCATTTCCATTATATGCTTTCTTTTCTTCTCTTCTTCATTTTGTTCTTCATTTTTCTTCTCCACCTAAATGGTTAGGTACTTTCCTATGGTGCTTTTCGGCTTGAATGAGACTTGAAATGAATCTAATTGATGAGGGATTAAGTGACTAAATGTGTGAAATGTTTTGAATGATAAATGAGCATATAACATAGTTAATGAATTGTTGATATCAAAGTACCCAAAATCTGGGAAAGTATAAGTATAATAGGAATGAAGGTGTTCATATGATTATAGGTGTGATTCAAAGGAGATGAGTAATATGTATTAAGTAAAGGTGAATGAGAATTGAATATTATGTGATCATATAATGCTAGGAAAGAAATGAAGAATGATTAATTTACGACATTAGAATAACCAAGTGTTCTTGTGGTGTAAACCTAAGAATAAGCTAGACACATACAAATCATGATGTTTGAATGATCAAGAGATGTGATTAAGAAAACCTACCCAAAATAGTCAAATTGAGCGTACATTATACATTACACACATATATATGTATGTTTGTGTGTGTGTGTGTGTGTGTGTGTGTGTGTGTGTGTGTGTGTGTGCATGTGTGTGTACGATAGAATGTTTATGTGATTGTGCAATTAGTATTGTGTGTACAATGTGTGTATTGCATGAAGTTGATCACAGGATTGAATGTCAGCATCCAGACGTTTTCGGATCATGGAAGCAAATGCTAAACTAGAGCATACTATGAGTCGACCTAGATGGTCTTACATTAATCGGTTGTTCTATTTTAAATTTCTGTATTGATTTATTACTGATGTGAATGTAGTTGTGATATTTTTGGACATTAATAGTCTGAGGAGCTTGATAAATGTGAACATATTGGAACTGCTTCATTGAATGTGAATGAGTGAGAAATAAGTGACACTCAAAATATTTGTTGAATCTCGGACTTATATCTGATGATATGTGAAAGCGAATGTAAATGTGTAAAATGAACATAAATGACTGATTGATATATGAGATTTGATGCATTCGATTACATGAATGCATGATCAAACAAAGGCAGTTATGACCGAAGTAGCCACTGATAGTTGTTCATTAGTCTATGTTTTATAAGTAATTGGCAAGTGTTTTTTGAATAATTTTTCATTATTGTTGTAGTTTAGGATTCATTATGTATGTTTCCATTTAGTTTGATTTCCATTGTTGTTCTTTTATGTTTGATGTTAACGTATGGTAAAAATTGATTATTTTTATGTAGGAAGGAAGATTAAGCAACTTGGAGATTGAGCTAGAGATCAAAGAGGACAATATAAGAGGAGACTCTTTGTTGCAAATTCCCACGATTGTAGGAATCATATCAATTCCCATGATCGTGGGAATTATAATTCGAGACATTTTGCGAGGCTTCATTAAACTTAGGATTTTTGGACTATTAACATAAAATTAAACCTCCATGGTAAAGAAAAAAAGCCTTCTGTAGAAAGAGCCTCCTTGAGTGAAGAATACAAATTTTGAGCCTTGAGGAAGGTGAAGATTCAAGGATTATCATCAAGATTGGGGAAAATAGCACATCAACATCAAAAGTTCCAGATTTTGGCGAAGAAGAGAAGAAGTTTCCTTTATTCAATTTTTCTGTGTTTTCTTTCTTCTAATCTTTCTAAGATGAATTATTTATGTGTTGATGATGTTATAGAGACCATGACTGGTTGATTTAGTTTTAAGGATTGCTTTTGAACTATTTTTGTTAAACTCCAATTTTATTGAATTAAATGAAAGTGTCTTCGATGGTTGTTGATTTTATTTCTAAATTAAAATAAATTGAGAGAGTGAGTAAGATTATTTATGTAAGATTGTACAACAAGAGTTGACATCCTATAGATTTGCAATCATTATGTTAATTGATTAGTTAGAAGAGAGATCTCGGATAATTCAATTGATCACCTATAGGATAGTTTAATAACTAGTGAAATTAGTTGAGTGATTGGGTAGGTTGAGAGATCGTTCAATTGATTCCATTTAATTTGATTAGGGACAATTAATTACATCTTGAGAGAGGGTAATTAATACATTTGAAAATCTTAGGTGACACACAATTCAATTAATAAAATAGGAGGGAGCAAAATAGGGAAAAAGTAATGTCTAGTCTTTAGATTCTTGAGTTCTAATTTTTTGCACTTTCATATTGTTTATTGTTCATTATTAGTC
The DNA here is from genome assembly GCA_025594535.1 of Erythroxylum domingense. Taxonomy (NCBI): domain Eukaryota; kingdom Viridiplantae; phylum Streptophyta; class Magnoliopsida; order Malpighiales; family Erythroxylaceae; genus Erythroxylum; species Erythroxylum domingense. The sequence continues at coordinate 31,615,704 of JANQBM010000002.1, forward strand.
TTTCAATTTTAGTTTAATTTTTTAGATTATTTATGTTACATAATTTCATTTCTTAAACAAAGTTTGATCTAAATTAATTGGTGTATGGGAATCAATCCCTATAGGATCGATATCTACTTTCTAACTATAAGTCACGACCCCTACACTTATGGTTTTTAAGCATAAAACTAGGAGTTGTTTTTCAATCAACAAGTTTTTAGCGCCGTTGCCGTAGATTGATTGTTTAACATCTTGTTTAATTTAGATTACATTGATTTAATAATTTTTTGATACTTTTCCTTATGTATTTGCTAGTGTATGAACACAAGGAGCACGAAAAGAATGAAAGAAGTTAGTGAAGATGAATTTCCCAACATTAAGAGACACGAAAGAGAATTACAAAGGGAAAAACATCTAAATTTTTCATAGCAAAATATGACTAAAGAAGGAGAACAAGAAAGACCGAAAAGGATATTGATGGATTTCATGAGGCTAGGATTTAGTCCTCAAGGAGTGGCGAGACCGGTGGTTCAAGTGAACAATTATGAGATAAAGCTGGCACTCCTCAATATTTTATAAAATGGTGTACAGTTCTACGGGCTATCCAACAAGGATCCGAACACCCATATTGCCAACATTTGGACATCTACGATACTTTTTGATTCAACAAAATGTCCGACAATGTGATAAAGTTTAGGTTGTTTTCTTTCACGTTGAAAGATCTAGCAAAGGCATAGTACAACTCACTGAAATAAGGATAGATTACGACTTGGGAGCAGCTTACTCAAGCTTTTCTCGCGAAGTATTTCCCGCTAACAAAGACTACGAGGATTATCAAGGAAATCATGAATTTCCAACAGAACGATGGAGAATCTCTCTATGAAGCTTGGGAGAGATTTAAAGAGTTGCAGAGAAGTTGTTCCCATCACAACCTTCCGAAGGAGTTCCTGCTGCAGACATTTCATAATAGCGTGAATCCAAGCACGAGAGGAACAATAGACGTAGCAGCTGGATGTTCATTGATGAGAAATACTGTGGAAGTAGCTCATGATATTTTGGAGGAGTTGGCGAGCAACAGCTACATGTGGTCTAGCGAGAGGAGCAGAAAGGGGCAGAAAGATAAAAAATGTATGTTGCCCATTGACTCTGTTACTGCTTTGTAGGCTCAAATTATGACTCTTACAAAGCATCTGAACAACATGCAAAGAGCTTCCTCCCCTACAGTAAAGGAAATGCAAGTGCAATGTGAGCTGTGTAGGCAGAACAACCACAGCTTAGCGGAATGGTTTCTATTGGGAAACGGTGGTACCGAACAAATAAACTATTTGGGCCAACCGCAAAGAGGTAACAACCTATACTCCAATACTTATAATCCAGGATGGAAAAACAATCCAAATTTTCTTGGAGCACTAACAATACAAGTGGCCAAGCCATACCACAAGGATCGTGGGGATTTTAGCAAGACCAAATTGGTGCAATAGAAAGTAAAATGGACAAGATGATGGAAATGTGGGGGTCTAAACTGGCAACTCAAAAGGAGAATCAAAAGAGGATGTTTGTAAGCTAGAGGAAAATCAAATGAGGATGGAAGAAGAAGTTTGACCAGATCATGAAGAACCATGCATCATCCATCCACAATCTGGAGGTTCAGGTAGGTCAACTCGCTAACGCTTTATCTTTTAGAAATGCAGGTAACCTACCAAGCAACACCAAAGTCAACCCGAAGGAAAGAATCATGGTCATCACTAGGATAGAGAAAAAAGAAAATGAACATAAGGAGAAAGAAGGAGACAAGAGAGAAGGACAAATGATTTTGAAAGTCCTTCCAAATGAAATAGTAAGCGAGCCGATCAGGGAACTTCAACTTAGACTTCCACATCATATTTTTGCTCAATGGAAGTCATCTTCATGTGGAGCAGTGAGGAATTCTAAAGGTTGATTTAAGCAAGATGACGGAGATAACAAATCAGCTCCAAACAAAGCTCACATTAAAGGAATCGGTGAAGAAAGAGGTCAAAGAGCACATATCAGAAGGAAGTCCACACATAGCACAAAAGAAAGAAGACATGTGGGACTTTTTCATTCCATGTAGTATAAAGGGTGTTAAGATAGCCAAGGCATTTGTAGATTTGGGAGCTAGTATCAACATGATGCCCTACACGTTTAGTCAAAAGTTAGGTTTAAGAGAGCTAGAGCCCACCGAGATATTGGTGAAAATGGCCCACAGAACAGTGCATCAGTCGAAGAGGTTCATCAAGAACGTGCAAATACGAATTGATAAATTTATCTTCCCCACGAACTTCTACATATTGGATATTGGAGAAGACGCAGAAACCCCTATAGTTCTTTGGCGACCCTTTTTGGCTACTTCCTATTCGTTTATTGATGTCGATGGGGGAGAATTAACACTGAGAATTGGAAAGGAGAAATTAACTTTCAAGGTATCCAAGAAAGACTATCGTTCTCCTTTTCCCCTAACAGACATCAAGGAACCTGAACCCCAAGGAGGGTGGGAAGATATTGAGGACCCTGGGAACGCAATCATGAAGAAATGATCATGCGGGAGAAGGCGTAGGAAGGAAGGTGGGGTCTATACTGGGGTGGCTCATATACAGAGTTTGAGATCAACTTTTGCACTGGCACCGTACCAGTCATTTGAACCACCTTAAACAAAAAGGAGAGTCGAGCTATAAACATTAAAAGAACCGTTGTATGGGGGGCAACCCATAAAATTCTACTTCCTTTTAATTGTTTTTTTTATTTATTGATGTGGTTCTTTAGTTATGATTTTGGTTGAATTGAGTTTGAGTGATGTTAATTTGGAGTTCATTTGAATTTCAGCTTGTTTTCTTTTTGAATTTCTTATTGATAATATCAACTTGATGTGTTTGTAGGTTGTGGGATCATGGAGAATACATACTAAGCTTGCAAAAAGGTTTAGAAGTGGAAGAATCACCCCATTCCATGATCGTGGGAATTGGAGTGATTCCCACGATCGTGGGAAATCTCTCTATAAACTTTTTAAAGAGAAAACCCACAATCGTGGGAATGGAGGTGATTCCCATGATCATGGGAAATCCCTTCAAAAACTTTACGGAACATCTGGATGGAAATTTAAGTTTAGCTCCCTTTTTCTTCTTTCCCTCATTCTTCAAAATTTTACTCCTTCTCTCTCTAACCCATAAAATTCTCCTCCCACTCTTTAAAATTCTCCATTTTCCTCTAGATTCTTGGTATTTTCTTCATCTCTTTTCATTAGTCTTACAATCCTTTACTCTTTTCATGCATTAATCATCAAAACACAAGGATTTGGGTAAGATTTTTCTTCCTTTCTCTTAAATATGAATGTCACTCTCTTTCTCTTATTTTTGTAGATTTTCTTCTGACAATGGCACTAAAGAAGATGATGGCTCAGAAAGCGACTAATGAACTGCTCCTTCAAGTTTCCGGTGAAGGTAAGCCCAATTTAGCGGCAGCTTACCATTCCCCATTTTCAATTTATTCGAAAGAAGAAGGTACACGTTTTTTAAACCTTAGGGATAGAGAATTAGTCACTCATAGGTATTTTGATTTTGAATTGTTAGAAACCATAGGAGTGAGATGGAAAATTAAGCGACTAGCTGCAAACATAGGTTGGAATAGGTTCATTAGGTGTGACGTGCCTATTCACCCTATGATGACCATAGAGTTTTTCACTACAATCTGATATAACTCTAAAATGGACGTTTTCTAGTTTAGGTTATTTGAAAACATTTGTAAATTGTATTATACTGTCATGCGTGGTCTTTTCGATTTGCCAAACACTAAAATTTTAGATGATCACGATGATTTTTATTTAGATGATTACTAGAAAACTCTGATGGGGGAAGAAAATTTTGACTCTAGGAATGCACCGAATTCTTTAATCCGTAGTGCCAAGCATTTACTTTTGCACAAATTTATGTATTTAACTGTGATTAATAAAACTGAAAGTAACAAATGGTTGGCCAAAGAACTTTTTTTTTGGTGGTGCATAGATTAAAAAAATAAAATTAACACGCCTTTTAGAATTTTTCGATCAATAGTGAGTATTGTAAATAAAAAGAGTTCATAGTTTTCATGTCTCATGTTGTTACTGCTTTAGCTCCATTTTATAACCTTGATGTGGAAGATGTGCGCACAACGCCATTTGATATGTTTGACATATCATATTTAAGGCTCTCTGAGATTTCAGAATTCCATTCTATGGATCTCTGAAACCCTCAAACGCATATTGCAGTGAAGAATAGGAGGGGCACAGACACAGCCGCTTCTTGACCCTCCACATCTCGAGCAGTCTCGGAGTTAGAATAAGAAGCAGTGGAGGAGGAACTAAGTGCATCAGTGGAGGTTAACCGATTTCAAAAAATCCTCGACCAGATGGTCTCCAACTAACAGCAAATGACTTCCCAAATCAACAAACTCGGCTCCTAAATGCGGCAAGTCCACAAAGAGCAACGTAACTTGAAGAAGAGATTCCTCAAATTATGTCAAAGGAACAATTTTGAAGCTCCTTCGCCAACACTGTCGCCACCATCATCTCAATAAGCTTTTTTACCCCTTTTACATTTAATTTATGTCATTTTCTTTTGTTGGATTTGCTATCATTTTTTGTTTACTTTTATGTCATTTGTATGTTTCAATTTCTATTGTTTGGTTTGATGTCATTTTCCCTTATTTGGTGGTTGACTTGTAACATTGAGGACAATATGATCTTTAAGTGTGAGGAGTGACATTTACTTTCTCAATTGCATTGTTCGCATTTTGTTAAATAGGATGCATGTTTAGGCATATTATGTGCTTTGTGTCAGCAATGGAACCACACTTGAATCATTCTGATGAATATTGCCATAAGATTTTGTTATGCTAGTTGAAATTAGATTGAATGCATACTTAAACTCGAATTAGCCTTGAGTAGAAATTGAACCATATAGAGTGATGAAAAGTAGTTGGCTACATAAGCGTATTCATAATTTGACATTTAAGTAATGAGGTAGTGTAAAGATGCATAATGAGTTTTCTCAAGAACCAATGTGAGGATTGAGCCCATATGACTCCATCCACAGTCATTCTATTTCTTTGTTGAGTGATACTTCCTTAGGTTATTACCTTCAGAACTTGCTTTGAATTAGTTTGAGTCTGCTGGATGTATGTTAATAGAGATTATTAAGGCCTTTTTGTGTTAGCCTTTAGCTTAAATGACTTACCCTTTATATTATCCCTTGCTACCCCTGTTAAGTCATAACCTTTTATTTCTTAAAAGTACCCAAAATTTTAAAACCTTAAATGTAACACCCAAATACCCCTTAGAAGGATATGCGGATGTTACCTAAGACAGGACTTAAACATATCAAACCAATACAAAGCATTGCCAGAATTTAAACAACCAATCATTACCTTTCCATACATTTTCGAATTTAAACAGAATTTAACCAGAATAAGAGAGACCTATGTCTCAATAACAGAACAGGAGAGACTTGTGTCTCATCAGAATTCTCATATGAGGAACATATTGCAACATATACCACTTTATTCCATTTTGTTCAACTTGACATATTCACTAACTTTCAAACAAACTAACGTGTCATACAATTACAAGTATGTGCAATAATGCATCAATAGAGGTATTAAGTTATCACAAATTAGGTATTGTCACACAAATAGAAAGCATTTCTAACATAATCCTAACTATCAAACTCCTCGGACAACTGATTGTCTGAAATTATCACAATATTATCGCAGAAATTCCTAATTCACAAACATCCATATCTAATTCATAAGACATAAGCCTTTAAAACTCATTCATTCATGATCACACCAAGCAATTCAACATTGTAAACTATACATTCTTTACATTATCATCTCAATTAATAATGCACAATTAAACTAACTAGTACTCAATTACATCGAATACCAATGTAAGTTCAAGCACATCTTAAACAAGTCCATTTAAGTCCTATTGCACAAAAGAAATTAAATTAACCTTATATAGTTAATCTATTGGACAAAATCTCACTTTGTTCATCTTCTTAACCATTTCCCATAATTGTGGGATAAGTGACCCGAAAGCTCCAAACAACTGTTTTCACATGATAGGTTTTTGAATCAGTTTTGTATGGCCATTCTGACCTAGAAGTTGACGTTTTTAGACAATATGTTCTTCTAAACAAATGTTCCTATATGTAATAAGTTTCAGAAAAAATAAAGTTAATTCAATTTGGATCATTATTGCAAGAGTTATATCCAAAATACTATAGGCTTTTCTCAACTATGGACAACAACCAGAACTCAACTCCAAGACAAATTTCAAAACCCTTAATGATAGAAATCAAATTCGATTCCTTCATGAAAGGCATAGATATATGTTTCTAGTTTAATTTAATTTAAAATCATCTCATTTTGATTTCTATCACTGTAAGAGTTACAGAGTTCTCTCAACTCATTCTGTGGACACCGTTAGAGGTCAAACATTTGTGCAGCTGTGGTGGTTGAAACAGATCGATTTCGGGAATGGTTCGAGGGATACGATAAGATAAAGATTAAGCTTCGAAATAAGGTATGAATTAAGTTTCTACTCTATTATGATTTATGTTACTCATTTTATAGAATCAAAGAGATCTTAGTTTTTGAGAAATCAAAGATTGTGAAAAAAATTTGTAATTATTTCACTGTGGTCAGGATCAGATCCAGACCTGATTTCTCAACAGTGATCTCAGAGCAGGATTTTTAATTCTATAATTTGATTAAAACTAACTAATTGTTATCTGACCTTCAACTTTGGAATTGAAACCCAGAAACCTAAAAGAACCAAAGAACATAATAATTCTGAAATTCTAGAATTATGGAATAAGAGACTTACGTTTGCTGGTTTTTGTGTACTTTACATGAAAAATTCAACTGAAAACCTAGAATGTAGAGAAACCAAATAGGGTTGGTTTTGTAGTTATTTATGTTCTGGAAAAACTACCCATGTTGCTGTTTTGATTATATTTGTTTTGAAAAACGCATCCCACGCTCTCCTTATTTTTTTTTATGTGTTTGTAATGTGAGTTCTGGAAATTTGGTGATGGAGATTGCGCTTTGAAATTGTGATTTCTGGAATGGATTTTATTATGTTTGTGTACTGGTTAGCTTATGACTGTTAGAGTTTTAAGGACACAGAACTTGTCCTGTGAATAGGTTTTTGAAACCCATAGCTTCTACGAACACTCTCTGGTAGTAACTTGTAGAACTTCAACCTATAACCAATTGTCATAACGTGGGTTTTGGAAACCCATAAGCATTGAGCATGCTTAAATGTGCTTGTACGGCTATTGAGTATTGGTTTTGTATTTGGGTTCATGCTTGAATCTTGGAGAAGGCTCAATGGGGTATTGTATGCGTTTGATTATTGTGGTGTTAAAAACTTGAAAATGTTGGGCTACTATTGACGTGATTTTTGTTGGAAAAATAAGCTGATTGTGGCGTTGATGTTGGATTCTTGTTGGCGTGATTGCAACGGCTGGGAGACTCTAACAAGGAGAGCATTGGCTACGATCCTTGCCTGGCGACACAAGGAAGAAAGCATCACAGACGCAGGCTGCAACAAAGGTGTTTGTGAGGGCTGGAGCTGTTGACAATAGGATGGGTTGCTGGTGGTGGCCTCTAGTGGCGATGTCGGTAACTTGGAAAAGTGGCAGCTAGGTTTTAACTTCTTTGAGCTTACGGTTTCCTAAGGTGAAAAGATAGATGATGTTTGGACATTGGTTTAGGAGTGGGCTTATTAGTTATAAATTTTTTCTAGCCTAAAACTAAGAATAAAAGGGTATTTGGATACTCTTTTGGTCTATTCTAATATAGCATAAGATATGTTTTAGGATTATAATTAATGCAATCTTACTATTTTTATTCCAAAATTTTTTTAAAATTTTTTTAAAAACAATTTTCAATTCCAAAATTAAAGTAATTATTTTTTTTAATATGATTAAGATTAATAATTATGTTGATTCCTAATTAATTTTGGAAAAGTAGTTTCTAGAATTCTTTTCCAAAACTAGAATTAATTACTTTTAATTAGATTGAAATTAATTAATTAGAAAAATAGTTTCTTAAATAAGGATTAATTAGTTTCAATTAGATTGAAATTAACTAATTAGACTCCTTAAAATTAAGAAAAAAAATTTCTTAAGTAATTGAGAAAAATGTTTCTTAATGAAATTTATTTATTTCAATTTGATTGAGATAACTTAAATTTATGATTTTATTTGTTTAGAGAAATTATTTAATTTATTTAGAAATTGTTTCTTTATTTATGAATAATAAGTTTCTTGATTTTAGAAAAAGAACACTACTTGATTAAATTTTGAAAAGTATTTTCATTTATTAATTAAGAAAATTGTGCTTTCTTTAATTTTTTGAAAATATTTTTCTAATTTATTAAAGAAAGATTTTCTAATTAATTAAGAAATAAATATTTATTATGACTTTCTTAATTAAATTTGAAAAAAAATTTATTTAATTTTCAAAGTAGTTTCCTTTTAATACTAGAAAATAGTTTTCTAATTAAGGAAAAGTAATTTCTAATTAGATTAGAAATAGTAATTGCTAATTAGATTAGAAATAGTTTTCTAATTGGAGTAGAATGTGTTACTTATATCGTTCTGAAAAAGAAGTTTTTCTAAATTATAATAAGTAAGAAGAATAATTTATTGAAAATTGTTTTCAATCAATTTTTCTTAAAGGAGTCAAGATAAATTGGAAATCATTTTCAATTAGATTTAAAAATTTGTTTTCAAATCAAATTAAATTTTCTATTTATAATAGGAATTTAATTCATTTAAGAATCAATGAGTTTAATCTAATTTAATTTTTCCAAATAGTTGGAAATATTATTTAAGATTATGAAGATCAATAACTAGAATCAAATGAAGCTTGATATTTTATGCATATAATTTGATTATGAGTGCATAAGTTGCATACTTTATTTATAGGGTTGATAGATATATTGGATATATGATAAATTGTATGTTTTATATGTATGATATTTTACATGCAATATGTATTTGATGAGACAAATGAAGTTAAATCCCTCGTTAAATATTAAGTACACATTAAGAATGTGATTGTTGTCTTCCATTATTATAAGAGTAAACCAGAGTTCTGTTTATTGTAGGCTTGTTAAGCAAACTCATGGCCACTTTAACCCGAACATATTTAGTTTTATGATAATGGTTTATACTTAATTAAATTTATGTGATTTGGATGAGCAAACTTATGATCATATGAATTTAAAGGCAAGGTTAGGAACAACATATAAGATATATTTTGGCAAGAGTTCTCACCTAATAGATCTACGAGTCACATGAGATGTGATTGATAAAGTTGTTATCTACCTAATTTAAGTCTAATTGGTTTGTTGAGCAAACTGAAGATCAATTATACTTGAATGGGATCTTAGCCTACTAGAAAGATTAGAGTAATCTTTCCGAATGGAAGTGAGGGTTATTATTTCGATTAAAATAGTGGGAGTAACCAAATACATGATTAAAGTCCTAATCTAATTTGGTAGTTATAGCATATAATTAATTACTTGCATTCTTACAATTATTTTGTTCTAAGTGGAATTTATCTTGTTGAAATTGTTCCACTTAATTTAACCTACTAAAAACATAATTATGGACTACAATTAAACGCATTGTTATAGAATGATAATAGTTATCATTAAAAGAAAATAACTGAATTATTTTCTTGCCTATATGTGATATGATAAAGATCATATTTATTTCTAATTCATGCTTATGAGTATTTGATACTGAATTTAGATTCAACAATATTGTAATGTGCAATGCATGGTTAGAAATAGATTGTTAAGTAAAAGTAGTTAATTCAATTTTATACAAAGAGTTTGTATGTGTTGGATTAAAGGAGACTTATGCTTAATATAAATGACAAGAATAAAAATTTGGATAACCTAGATTATCCTTTTATTCTATATTGGTTAAATCAACACAACGAGAATCATAAAGTTACATACTAGGATATGTGTATCCTTTTTATTATGAATCGTACAAAACGTGTGAAACTTGTCAAGTTGAAGGATAACGAAATCAACCTTTGGTGAAAGGATGATGATGGTATTGAATTCTTAAATCTTATACATGTGATGCATTAGATAGAATAACAATTCATAAAAAGGATAATACTTATATTTCATTAGATTACTAATGACTTTATATGATATAGTCATATGTATCAAATGAAATAATGATTTAAAATTTTGAAAAAGTTCAAACTATTTAAATCTAAATAGAAATTAAGCATTGAGAATGCTGAAGCACATCGATGAGATCCTTGTGGCAAGTTTTATATTTTCGGTTATCTATAAGGAATGAGATTCTCTAGTAAATACCTTCATAATAAAAATTCCATAAGGGTATGTATTCATGTAAGGAGTAAAATACAATATGAGATATATTAGGATACAATATTATTTCTTCTATAGTGAAGCCTAGTACAATAGCTTATCTTCAATAATTCCCGTTAAATCAATTAGCAAGATTTCATATTAGGTATGAAATGCTAGGTCTTTGAAAGAGTCAAAGTTGATGATTCAAGAATGTGATGCTTTGTTGAATCATACATTATCCATTAAGTTTAGAATTAAATTGGATAATAAAAGGTTATGAGATATCCAAAAGATTGGATATAATCT
>JANQBM010000002.1:31626490-31655720 GCA_025594535.1 Erythroxylum domingense
TTTTTTTAAAAACTCACTACCTTCACACTTCTACCGGGATAATTGTCATGAACGAATGTACAGTAAACTCACTATTCACAACTGCATGAGCATGAGGTGTGGTAATTTACCACACCTGGACCCGTTTTTTTTTTTGGTCCGACCCGTTCTCTGGAAACGGGATGTTACAGCTAGCCCTACCCTTCTACTCATCCACCTCATTACAGAGCTGAGTTATGTACTCCATTAATGTCTGCACTGTGTTCTAAAGCTCTTGGACTTGATTGGTTGTGGACCACCTATAAGATGTTGCTGTATTAGACGTGGAGGATTACGAATAACATGTATTCGCAATTGAACCTAAGCCGAATATCCTTTCACAACGGTCTCTACCATGCACTGCATAAAGATAGGTTTTAGTCTCATTAACATCTTCAAACTATTGAGACTGTCGTTGAATGCTTTCTTGTATTTGGTCCTATCAGAAGGCAATGTTTAAATTAGTAAATGATAATTATTAAGCATTAATATTAAACCATAAATTTCATATACATTTAGTTCTCTACAACGGCTGTTGACGAATGTCACACCGTCATGTTTCTTAAGGTGAGTGTACAAAAAGAGCTGACGGGGTGTAGGCCTCATGCCCATAGACTTTTCCTGTATAAGAATAAAATATTATAAGTTAACTAGAATTTATAAAAATTTTAGCTGAGTTTCCTCTATTTTTATGATATCTACCCCCTATTCAATAACAACACAGCCATATATGGCACCATACATTTATAACATTATCATTCTCAACAAAAAACATATATTTTCATTCCAAAATTCACACATCAAATTCAATTGAAATATAACAAAGTAAAGAAATGAGAATATAAATATAAAGTGTACATACTTACAAGTCTCTCTGCATGCTTGTGGTAGGTAATAGATTCTCCTGTATGTACAAGAAGACTCTCTCCCCCTGGCCATCCACATCTGTTGGTCGAATTATGCTCTGAAATGGACACTGCCCCAGATGATGTCCAATATTGCTGCCAACGATTCCATATTTGTTCAAAAATATAAGACGATCGTATAGTGGCCTTGTGTATCACAACAACAAAGTCTTGATAACATATACGTGCTCGTTTCTCCCATACTCTATAAATGATCTCGTCAAATTGAGAATCTCAAAAAAATTCTTTCTGAAACAAAGGAAAAACATTCAATTAATACTTATGTTGTAATAATATTTATCTAATTAATGTATAAAATTGTTAATTAGAAAAGAAAATAATAATTTTTTGTACCTCAAACTCTAGATAGTAATATTCCTTTGTTGCCTGAGAGATATTCTTCCATACATAACCCTCAAGATCAATTTTCTCCTTGAATTTTGATGTCGTGTTTCTTGAGCACGGTCTAGATGGAATCAACCTAATATAAAAACAAATACATTTATACCATTTTTAAAATTTAATTCTATAATTTAATTATAAACATATAGTGTTTCACATAATTTCACTTACATATCATTGACAATTGTGATGTAATTTCTTCCATCAAGTCCCTCAGCTCCAGGCTGGCGGTTGCCTCCTTCATCCGCATTGTTTACCCTTGATATCTCTGACAGAATAGGGGTAGTGAATGATGTAGGGGTGGTAGATAGTGTAGTAGTAGCTACGGAAGGTGATGTCTCATTTGCAAGTGTAGTAGCTAGGGGGGAGGAGGTGATTCAGCTCTAACTGCTTGAGATGCTTCACCTGTACAGTAAGTACCTCCGAATCGTGGTCTAAATCTTGGTCGCATCATATCCTATCTTCTCTTTGGTGGCATATTTCAACCTAAAATTAATATGGTTTCAATATTTTATACAATATATTGAAAAGGAAATAATTGATTTGTTGAATATAATATTTAATTACAAACACAAATTAATCGCTATCATCACTTAATTGTAAATCAAAATTATCTTCTTGTTCTGAAGAATTTAAATCAAACTCAGACTCTTCTTCAGATCTCTGGCCCTCCTCATCCTCTCTAGATAAAATTTCAACATATTCATTACATGGATCGTTCAAAGGTTCATTATCCTCATATACGATAGATGTATTTATTTCATAAGCATCTTCCTGAAACACTTCACTTTCAATTTTCTGTTCTCCTTTTCCATAAGATTGGAAAAATCTCTAGGTTTAACTTTGCAAACAGTCAACCAATTTGACTTACCTTGTCGTAAGCTGGGAAATGGACATAATCTACCTGGATTGCTTGCATTTCCAACACGAAAGGTTCAAAATGTCGAAATATTCTTTGCTTGTTGATTTCAACAAGATTCTATCGGCTACACACTTTTGTACCAACATTTAGAGTTGGATCAAAACAGTCACACTTAAATATCACACCTAACTTTATTTGCAATGCATAGTACTCAATTTCAAGTATCTCAATAATTTTGCCATAGTAATTCATCAAACTCAACTATTTATTGTTGCCATGCTATGACCATGATATTTGCATCGATTAACGAAATACAACGGATATTATTTAACAGTTCGCAAAGGTCCTTTCACAAGATCACATGTGAACTTATTCTTTATTGAATTTTCTAAGGCCTACAGGAAAGAACATATCATATTAAATAGTATAATGTCATTTGAACACTTAAATCTTATAATTCAATCATGTCAATATTTGTTAGTGAAAACTTACATATTGCTTGAACCATTGAGGAAACTGTCTTACAACTTCTTTATTGATATCATCATGTGTTTTGTTGGGCATGAGCTCATATAACAATTGCTCGTATAATCTAAAAACATTATTATGTATTTCAGTTATAAATAATACTAAATTTCAAAACCGAAATAATCACTTGAAACTTTTATTTTCTTCTGTTTTTGGTCCAAAGTGTAACATGCTTTCAGATATTTATCAATGCGAAGATCTTTATGTAACCTTTTCCTTCCACACAAAAATTTCAAATCAACTCGTGATTTTGCATTGTCTTTTATCTTCCCTTCAATGTTCATTATGGTATTGAACAAATTGTGAAAAATATTTTTTCAATATGCATCATATCAAGAATATAATATATCAAATTAGTTTTTCAATATGGCAAATCCCAAAAGATGTTTCGTTTTCTCCAGCCAAAGTTTCTACTAATGCTTATATTAATTTTACCAGCTTCAAATTCTGTCACTTTTAGCAAGTCTAATTCCTCAATCTCTTGCAATATGTCTTCACCAGCTTTGTAAGGGGGATGAGGTGTTTTTACCATCCTATTCTTAATGAACTTTTGTTTATTGTGTCTAAATGGATGATTTGGAAGATAAAATGCATTAGAATCATTGCCACAATAAGGACAAGACAATTTCCCTACTGTGCTCCAGCCAGACAACATGGCATATGCTAAAAAATTACTAATATCCACATCAAAGCTGCTCTCAACACAAAATTTTGTTTCAAAGACACATCATATCAACACTATATTCCCAAAGATGTTACAATTCAGATATCAATGGTTATAATAATACATCAATTTTATGCTTTAGATTTATAGGCCCTGGCACAATCACTATCAAGAACATATATGTCTCTTTCATACACATCTATGGAGGTACATTATAAGGAGTAATTATGACTGGCCATAATGAATATTGCTGGCCAGATTGACCAAAAGGTTGGAATCCATCCGTCGGCAATCATAACTTAACATTTTGACTTTCAGCTGTAAACACATAATGGGTGTCACTGAAATGTTTCCATACCAATGCATCTAATGGATGACTCATTATTTTATCTTCCTGTTGGTGTTCATTATGCCATCTCATGTGAGACACATTAACATCAGAAGCATATAGTCATTGAAATAATAATGTACTAAATTATGTTTCATACAACGTTTTCTAGGCTTGAACCTAGATTGACCACAAAATTTGCACTCTTATAATTCCACATCATCTCCCCATTACAACATACATCCCAATTTGCAACAATCAATTTTTTCAACAGGCAAACTAAGACCCCTAATAAGTTTCTTCATATTGTAAAAACTATAAACCATTTTGTGATCAGGAGGCAATGATTCATTATACCATCTAAGAATTTTATCAAAACTATGATTAGAAATATGCCCTTCAAACTTTATGTTCAATATTCAAGCAATTGAAGATAATTGAGTCATTGTCTCACAATTTGGCATAGTTCTTGGTCAGCTGAGTATAGTAAGTCAAAAAGCTGTTTTGATTGTAGGTTTGGTTCTTCTTCAAGATTTTCTATATTTTCTTGAAAGGTATAACTGGCTGTATCATAAACCATTTCCATGTAAGGATTTTCATTTGCATCCATATTGTTTGTTCTAAATCCAATCCCCCCTTCGAACTCATTTAAGTTCACTGACGATTGTACTTCATTAACCCTTGAGGTGCTATCAATGGTTCGTGTCCACTCAAAATAATTTGGGACAAACCCTCTTCTAAACAAATGCCCATTCACTTCATCAATAGGAAGGAAATGAATGTGTTTGCACTTTCTACATGGACATTTGATCTTTGGGCCATCCATTTATACAAGTTGAGAACATGCATAATGAATAAAAGCTTCAACTCCCTCAACAAACTCAGGATTAATGAAACCATCAGGTGTTAATCATCTATACATCCAAGATCAATCAACATTACTCATTTATACAAAACTGTTAATTTAAAACAGTGATTCTATAGTTAGTATCCTTCATGTTCCCCAAAGTTTGCAGAACATCTAAACTTTACACAACATCCCCTAAGTATTAACCAATTGAATTAATCATCTACAATTGATTTCAAAACTATGGTACTTGACATTGTTTACACCTGTGAATCAAGAAAGCAAGTTCTCATTGTGACTCCTAAGCTCGTGGGATTTTTCACCAATAAGCCTCACAGGAGCTGCATCACAGGTTTCTAGGCTATATATCATTCTAGTGGTTTATTATGGAACAAATCATCTATAACATCTCAAACTCATTCCATATATTGTAAATACTTAGACTATTAAAGAAGAACATATAAAAACTCATTAATGATTATAATAATATTCTAAACATCAATACAAAATCAAGACCTCCTTTGTATTCACACAAAATCAATAGGTATCATAATCGTATAATCAAAGCAATACATATGGTAAATATTAGTTAGACAGCTAACCTGAATGAATGAACAACTTTAGACTACAATAAAGAAAGATGAGCGACACTCTTCAACACAATATAGGGCTTGCAAAAAAGAATATGAAATATTTATTATAATACACTTGTTATAATATAACATCATAAACTAATGTGGTACAACAAGTGTAGGCTATATGATTTAGTCCTTATTTGAAGTCACACAAAGGTTAAGAGACATTGTTTACAAAAAGATTCAACTTTTAGATCATATAAATATCCAATGTTAACATATCTGTTATAGCCATCACTTTTGAGAAGGGACTAAAGAAACACTATACACTATAAAGATCCCTTCAAATGAACATAGCTCAAAACTTTGAGGAGGTTAAAGTAAGGTGCCAAAATACATAGTCTTGAAAGAGGCACAATTTATCCTTGAAGTGACTATCAAAAAGTAGACCACGTCATACATAAATAAAATATTAAACATTATATAGGAAAATAAGTCCAAATTATACAAACTAATGATCATCATCAGGATTAAAACATATAAACTTGAGTGATTAGACAAGTTTAAAGCCTAACGATATGGAATATTCAACAAACCATGCTTTAGTATTCTTGAAATTGTAAGCATCATATTTTATAGATATTGTAGTTTTAGGTCTGCTCAGTCTATCTGCCTTTGCAATATACAAAAGTGTAGCAAAATATTAGAGTTGAAAGGTCTCACAAGATATCAACAGCTCAAAATATCATACCTCAAAATTCTCATAAAACATTAGGATTCAAAGGTCTTTCAAAACATCAATAACAAAAGCATCATATTTTATAGATATTTTAGTTTTAGGGCTACTCAATCTATCTGTCTTTGTAATATACAAAAGTCTAAGTGACTAAGTGCTTTAAATTAGTTTGGATACTTAAACTTTCTTTTAAATTTATTCTTTATGAGGTTTGGATACTTAAACTTCACATGTCCAAACTTTAGTAAACATGCATGCTTTTCCTACAACTCTTGCATCTTATTCCCCTCAGACATTGATTTTTCCTATTACTCTTGCTTCTTATTCTAAAAAACATTTGCAATTCCCTATTTAGTACTCGATTCGGTTATATCAAAGGTCTTGGGTTTGATCCTAAGTCAAGTGTTTCATCCTCATCAAGATCAACATACATTTAATGTCTTGAAAAGGAAAACAAGTTTGATAGTTATAAATTACATTATGTTTTATGGGTAGTTTAGTTTGTATTTAGTTTAAGAAAGAAGAGAGAAAAGGAAGAAGAGGAGAGAGAGGAGTGGGCTACTATAGTTGCTACATTCCCAGGCCATCACAAGCATTTCCAAGTGAAATTTTGATGATGATGGGTTTGGATTGGATGATGTTCTAAACTCTTTCGGGATTTTAGAATTAATTCAATGTTAATCTAGTCATCTTTTGTGTTGATTGATTAGGTGTTTTGATTAATTGTGTTGCTTTCATGTTTCAGTAATAAACTGAAAGGGTGAACCAAATAAAAATGATTGGGTTGGATTGATGAGAGTTAAGCAACTTAATAGACTATACGATTAATAAAATCAATAATTTGTACAGAGAGAGATCCCTTGTGAGGACCTGTTGTTCATTAGAACACTTAAGAATTAATTAGGTTGTGGGCTAATCATTAATTGAGAGATTACATTTTTAGTTACTCGACTTAATTAGGGATTATCAATTAGGACTTAGTAATTATACGTCGAGAGAATAATCCACTCCTCGATAGTGTAACACCCCCTATATAGAGCCTACAACCATCCACACATAAAGTAACCAATTTCCTATATATACATTCATGATATGCATTTCAGTTCAATGCTATGCATATACACATTACAAAACTCCCTAATGCTTAACATTATCATTTAATAGTAGTAAAACATTTTTAAATTTACATGGTAATCTAAAAGAAAACATACAATTTCCTTTAACCATTACATATACAATTATCTTTAACCAAAAATGCCTTCCAAAACTACTTTTTCTTTTATTTGTTGGCCTTGTTCCCTGCAAATGTTCCCTGTACCTCACTCCTATGACTTGGACCTACATGGATTAACACTTGTGCTAAGCTTGAAAGCTTAATAGGAAAACACTTAGTTTGGATGACCACTCACAGCAGTCATCCACCAAGCACATACATTCATGAACAACTTATAAATATAAATAATGATGACATACTTAATCAAATAAATAATGAAAACATACTTCAATATTTTTTTTCATATACCATAAATTCACCTTCAAAACTCAAACATTGATGTTCAACACTCAATGATACAAATTATCAATACAAATGAAAATGCTCATTCATATACTGGTTATTTATGTTGTCATATATCTCTTTACTTTACTTTCTGTGTTAGGCCTACATATTTTCTGTGGGTGTGTGTAACGGGTGCTGAAGATTTCTGAAGATATCAAACTGTGGATGCCTGAAGGTATCAAACTGTGGATCCCAAAGGCATCAAACTGTGGATATTAGAAGGAATCAAACTATGGACACTGGTGGTGTCACACTGTATCAGCTGCACTGTAACTCTATAGGCATGCTTATCTATCCACAACTGAGACAATATAACAGGCACTATAACATTTCCTTTAATTATTTGTAAATTTCACAATTTATATATTAACAAATCATATGATATACATTTCAAGTCATAATTTATATACGTGTGTTAATACATGCAAGTCATAACTTACCACCATTAGGAGGGTGTCAAAATCACACTTATATAATCATACTATACATATATAAGTAATGAATATGCATACATATCATCTATGTACATGTAATTTGGAATGCATTATGCTCAATATTATATTCCAATGTTCAATCTCTAAATTCACATATGGTAAGTCCTATTTCATTTATTACTAGGTGTTTGAAATTTTTCATACACATTTATAAAGGTTCGGATAAGATGAGGTAGAAATCGGAAACAAAAACAACGCTACAGTCGTGACAGACACTCTCTCCATTCATACCACTACTTGTTCCTTACTATGCATATCAAAAAAGTCCGAATTGGGTTTCGACGTCTTCTATAAATTTTTTCCTATATGTATATAGTTTCTATAGCACTAATAATTAGACTTTTGGATTTTTAAATCATAAGATATAGGCAAAATATCACAAGATACTCCAAATCAGGGGCGGAATCAGGTTACCTTTTTCGATCTCAATTTTCGAGGTTATAGATCTAGAATTAAGTCAAAGTTCCTCCTAGATATATTTAAATCTATGTATCAGGTTTCATATTCAATTGAAATCACACAATTTCGAGGTTTGTAGGCTGAGTTGTGATTTAAACAATGTGACTGACTCAAATAAACTCTAGACAGAATTCCACTACACGATACTCTCTTGTCATATACAACCAAGTTCATGTAAAGTAACACCAAAATAACACCAAAGCAACATCCCAACAACAATTACACATCCAAATGAATCTTTATATTCATTCAATCATACACAAATACATAAATCAACTAAGTGAAGTCCCAAACCTCAAAATTAACAAAGTAGGTCTTCTATTGCCTTTCCTTCCCTTCCTCTTTGGCTTTGCTTGACTCAACAACTAGAAATATCAAAAATATACCTCTCAATCCCATTTCCAACCTTATAATTTCGTTCCTTCATAAACAAAGTAGGAAGAGATAAAGGTGAAGAGAAAATCCCTAACTCTTACCTTGATTTCCACCTAAGATTGGCTTGATTTCTTACATGAAAAATGATGGGATGAAGAACGATGCCAGTGGCTTCTCCTTTGATTTGCCTCCGAAATGTCGATTTTATATGAAAATCTAGGTTTTTGGGTTATGCATGGTCTCTTGCATGAGTGTGCATTAGACTGTGGATAATAAGAATTTGTCGAGTCTCACGACCGTGCACTTCTTCCAGATTATTGATTCTCTGATGATTTGTTTTCATCTGAGTTCTTCTCCTTTAAGCCTGTGAAGACAATTATACTCTGTAAATACACTTGAAACGAATTAAGTATCAAATATATACCGAAAGTATAAGATATCATGCAATAATACATTAAATATGGAGTAAAAATATAGTCAATTAATCATCTATCAATTCTGAAAAAAGAAAAGATAGTAATCAACGCACAATGGAATCCACCCCCTTCAAAAAATTCTATTGTTTCCCCAATGTTGTATGGATTAATTTCTTTAATTAACTGTTAGAATTTCAATTTTATTTCCTCATTTCATAATTTATTAATGTTATTGATGTTTAATCGTATAATTATGAATAATATTATGGTTTATCGTATTATATAAAAATAGAATTGAGAACATATTTTTAACATAATTAAGGTCTTGTTTTTATAACGATTTGAATTTTTCTCACTATTAAATTTTCTTTCAGAAGAAATTGAGCTTTTTAAAATCTCATTATTCTTTCATTGTTGTATCACCTTGTAATTAAAATTGATAGCAAATTAGAAAAAGTTGAACTTGTGAATAATGAAAATGCAATAAAAAATATTCAACATTATATTTATTTAAACTAATATTTAAAATGATTCAAAATTTATTAAGTTCACTAAATATGTATAACAGATTTGATAAATAAAATTTAAATTAATCTAATACAAAGATAAAAGTTGAAGGTCTACTGATAAAGATATATTTAAAGAATCAAAATTGAGTAAACTATGAAGATTAATTTGAACATTATTCCTTAAAATCTTGATTATTTCTCATATATATTAATACTTCTGATTACTCTAAATTTGATACCAAAAGCAATGATAAGAAAACCTGGTAGAAGCTCAAAACATGAAATTCACAAAATTTATATTCGATATATATATATATATATATATATATATATATATATATTCATACCAGTTGCCTAAGTCCAACTCCAGATGAATAATGTGAGAAACATTTCTCGTGAAAACCAAAACAAGAAAGTACTTGCGTCGAGGAAGAATTCGATGTATCCGAAATATTAATTCCAGCATTGATGATCAAAGTATACTTCGTGGTAGCTAAAAGAGGTATCAAGCCAAATTTGGTCTATGTTCATAATTCCATCGCCCCTCTGCATGAGCAATAATTCCTCTACAGAATAGGACTTCGCCATTAATAACATATTATCCTGCAGCTGTCCAAAAGTACTTACTTCAGGTACACTGACAAGAGTACTCTCACTTATTGCCTCATTTTCACCCTTCTCACTAGCAATGGCAAGATTACAACTTGATGAAGAGATGCTACCGGTTGTCAGGCTTGTGGACACAGGAATGTTGCCCTCAGATCCTGTTCCTTCTAAAGGAAATGCCTTCACATTTGTAACATTATCATTAAAGGAGTTACGCTGATGATAACTGGACTTTTCAGGCCAAACATTTTCTCTGGAACTACTTTTACCGTCCTTCAAGTTAGACGAGTCTTCTATTGAAAATTGCCAGCAACTAATAGGCTCTAGTTCTTCAAATAATTTAGACAAATCAGTATTTTCGTAATCCGCAACGTACTCAGCAACTTGGCTGAGAGAATCAGGACTTGATAACAAATCAGCGCTAAGCAACAACGGTGACATTGGGATTTTCTCAAAATCGTCCCAGTTCGACGTTTCTGGAGTATACCGAAGCGAGTCACCACCTTCCATTGAGTTCTTAGCTCCTTTGGGTTCTGTTATTAATGTTGTGAATCCCTGCAACATCGTTGCATCTACGGTAGCGTTCTTCACGCGTTTACTTAAATGGGTATGCCAATAATTCTTTACTTCATTGTCCGTTCTACCGGGCAGTTTAGATGCGATTGTGGACCATCTGAAACAATGGAAACGAACATCTCTGATCAGAATACATCTTCCTACATTTTAATAACTAGTTTCAGAATTCTCCATTAACTGCAATCTTGGATGTATGTCTAGCTACAATTACAAGAATTTTATGTTTCACTAGTCAGCAAGTTAATGACGAATTCTCGCAAGGAACTAAGCTGAAATTTTGTTATATAAATCGGTCATGGCTATGATGAGGTGAACGCTGAAGTGAGGAAGAAACTGAACCCAGAAACACAAATTAAGTTCTGATGTGATTTTCAAAAATTTTCTTTAACAATCTTCAGCAACCAAGCTGTTTGCAAGTAAGAGGCCAACTTCCATCCTCATCCCATAAAGAATAAGTCATAAGCATGGCATAGGTGAAGTATGCTTTTTTTTTAAGCTCGAGTATTTTATAGAGTTAGGTACCTATTTCCTAGAGTTTTATGCATCTGAATTATGGTTTCAACCTCTTCCTTGGTGAAGTTTCCTCGCTTTACGCCGGGCCTCAAGTAATTCATCCAACGAAGCCTGCAACTCTTTCCAGACCTTGACAAGCCTACAGTGATGAAAGGTTAGATACCATATTGAGAAGGTGAACACTGTTTATATATAAGACACTGTAATTAAAGTATTGCAAGGTCAGATGATAGGTGTATACACTCACACACACACATGTATCTTCTCAACAATGGCTAGAAGGAAAAAAAATCCTTTTACCTATAAACAATTTCAGATGCAAATGCAATTACAAGCAAGAGAGGACTAAAGCCAAAACCCTAAAATAGTAATAATTAGTTTAGATAAAATAAAAAAGCGATCGTTTAGCTTTTGTGAAACTATGGATAAGGGACCCAAGTATACGCAGTGAGTTACATCTCAGAATATGAAATATGCATCTCAATTTAGTAGAAGAACAAATTCCCGAGTATTAGCACAGAGTGCTTGCAAAATTAGTTAAATTAAATTAGCATTAACCAGAAAGAAGCATGCCAATTTCATTGATAGTATCCAAATCTAAATGTTTAATTTAAACAAAACAGTATAGTCCATGATTTGGCCTATATCGGATGTTTCTTACCGGCAGCTTTTGGCATCTCAGTCCAATTGCAAATGCCATATCTTCTAATATAAGCAATCAACATGCGATCTTCTTCAGGATTCCATGCGCCTTTTCTCAAAGTCATTTTCTGAGAACACGGATATTTAACCATAGTCTTTCCAATACTTGCTGATTTCTTTTCACTGCACCACAGCGCCCCTCTAAAATCAAGGCTTTATATATTGTGTCCCAACGGGAAAGCGTGTGCCCATCTTCCAAGAAACAAAAAAGAAAAAGTCCATGTTGATGTCTTCACGATGAATAGGGTCTCTCCTGGAGCATTCCTAACTTATTTAACTTTAGTTAATTCCACCAATTATGTTACTTAAGCAATTTTCTTTTTTAATTTGTGTACTATACAATTTGAACTTAAAGCTGATAACCCTTAAAAGAAAAAGACAAACATTTATGTCTTCTGATCTTGTGCTTACTACTTTATTAAAAGCAAAATAATGTCTAGAAGATGTTAAATAATGTGACAGACCAGAATCTAAATAAGGTTTGCCCTTAGGAGCATTACTTTGGTCAACTGTGATAACACTTCTCTTTATCTATTTCACGACTCATCTGCATATCATTATATATTCTCATTCTAATGACCCTAAAAAAGTAGATATAGTAAATTTGTTGCTTTCATCAACTTCGTTAGTGGTTTCCTGTCACATTGGAAACGTGTTTTTCTTATTTCTAAATTTGAATATTGTGTACAAAACTACTACAAAAAGGGAGTATTTATATATGAGTTATGTTAGACATATCCTAATATATATGCTACTTTTGCAAGAGTTATACCATAAACATATATTAGTGTCACAACTATTTTATACTTTAACACCTATTATTACAATATTTATATGTTAACATCTCTCCTGAAATTTAAAGTGGTAAGGAGTTGGACAACTTAAATTTGAATGCAAGTTCCTGAAATTAGCAAGGTGGATGAAATTTAGTGAATATATATATATATGGCTTGAGACTATGATAAAGTAGGAATAAGTTGAATAGTAACTTCAATAATATGGTGATGTATAAGGTGAACATAAATCTTAATATATTTAGTATGCTCATGGAAGGCATCACTATGAGCAATTTATATAGTAATGTGATTATCACAAAGGAGAGAAATTGCAGAAGGACAGGAAACACCAATGCCTTGGAGCAACAAACATAGCTAGAGGTGCCTAGAGGTTGTGCCTGTAAGAGCTCGATATTTTACTTCTTTGCTAGATCAAGAAATAATTATTTGTTTCTTGTTGTGTCGTAAATTATTTACCTCCATTAGAGTTACTAAAGTATGCTCTTAACTCTAATGGAGATAAATGACACAAGTAAAGACTATGGAAGAAAGTATCTTTGATTACTAAAGGATATGAAGAGTAATAAAGAAGTAAATGGTAAAAGATGTTGCATTAATTGACTAATGATGTGAACTATAAAAGCAATATCAAGAAATAAGACAGTGACATATATAAGAATTTGTGCTAATTGGCAATAAAGAGTATTATCAATGAGGAGGGTCCCATCAAGAGTTGAAAGATGGACATTGTATTTGAGTCAGAGCTAGTAGTCTTGGTATCCAAGATACTTACATAAGAATTAAGATCAGTGGCATATTTTGCTTGTGATAATAGTCAAATTCATTAGACAAAATTTCAAAACCTAATAAATAAATCAGATTAACCAAGTTCTTCATCTCAAACTATTGGTATAAAAAATATTTGAGAGTGAAAATATCCTAAGTATCATTGTTAGTGATTATCATATCATCAACATAAAGGAGAAGAAGGTTGTATCTTTGAATAGATTTCCAAATGAATAAATCATGATTATACGAGTTAGACTAAAAGGCAACTAAAAGCTAAAGAGACCATATAGTATAGCTAAATTTTGCAAACTAGGCTTAAGGAATCCTATTTCAGTTTATACAAGGCTTTGCAAAGGCAAAATATTTTATTAGGCAAATGATCATAATCACGTACAGGTTTCATATGCACTTCTTCTATAAGATCGCCATAGAGGAAGGTGTTCTTGACATCCATTTGAAATAACAACTAGTGCTTGCTAGTAAAAATCATAATGAGACTGCCACCTAAGATAAAATTGGTTACAAGAGCAAATGTATCCTTATAGTAAATATCACACTTTTATATAAATATTTTTAATAACAAGTCGCACTTTTTACTTGTTCAATTGATCTATCAAGCCAAATTATAATTTTATAAACTCATGCATAACCAACAATACACTAACTGAAGGTAAGTTGACCATGTACTAGGTATTGATGATAATAAGTGCTTGTAGTTCTTGTGCCATTACTTTCTATCATACAAAGGCAACATATACCTCGCTTTAGGTTTGAGGTTGAAGTGTGAACAGCTCAAAGAAAAATGGAAGGGTGACTTACTCAATTAGTATGACGAGGAGTAGGTTAAAGTATAAAATGTTATGATGAATTAGTAAACAGAGGAGGATAATTTGGAGGAGATAATAGATCCACAACTAGTAGAGATATGATAAGATGAAGCATAAGTTGTTTATGAACTTTTAGAACTGTTAAATATGATCTTGTAGAGCATATCAAGGAACAAGGATATAGTGGGATTTGGAAAAAAAATTCACGAGAAGATTCACGAACACAATATTTTGGAAAAGATGAGAACATCTTATATTCCTAAAAGGTCATATGTTGAGTTATATAAAGTCTTTATGACAAGGGATTCTAACACCTATATCCTTTATGTTCTATCTCATACACTTAAAAACAATGTAATAACACTTTGGATTCTAGTTTGGTGTAATTATGTGATTGGAGAAGAATAAAATAATTATTGCTAAAGACTTTAAAAGTTTGGTAGTTATGAGCATAATTATAGAAGCATTTATAACTTAGGAATACAACCTATAATATAAACAGCAATAAGAGAATCTTCTCCCTAAAAGGTTTACAGATAAGAGGAAGATATGAGAAGAACTTGGATAATATTGATTCAATTGTACCATCTTGATAAGAGGTGTATGGACAAGATCTTTGTATTGTTTGGTATTATTAGTTTAAAAAACTTTGATTTAGCAAGAAAACTATGTTTGTACAGTGAGAATAAATAAATAATAGTTCAGACATATGATTTCAAAGGTAAATCCATGTGTACTTAGAGAAATTGTCAACAGAGATTACATGATATCACAAACATCTTATAGTTCATAAGGAGAATGCCCCTAAATGTCATAATGAATCAAATAAAATGTTGAGGAAATAAAATCACTATTAATTAAAAGTAAAGTATGATTTTTACAATGTTAACATGAGATACAACTAAAATTTTTAAGTTTGACATGACCTAAGAAATCACTAGAAATCAAAGATTTAAGTCTAAGGGTGGAAGATGACTAAAATGAGACTGTTAAATATTAGATATAATAGTGCTAATAATAAGATATCAATAGTATAAACAATATATGGAACAAAAAGAGTCTTTAAGAAATCAAATATAGATGAATTGCAAGTTGTATGATTGCAACAAGAAAAGTTAAAGTATTATCAAAAGGAAGTTTTTAATATGACATACAAGGTAGAAAAAGTAGTACCAGAATCTAGTTGAAGTTGATGTAAAAAGGCTTAAAGATCTTTCAAGGAGAATGTAAGAGATGTTAGTAGATTCTCCACTGCACCCTTTATGGAAACAACCTCAACAACAGACTAAGAGGTCTTAGAAGAGTTACCTTATTTGGGTTGTTTCTTGCATTTAGAAACGCAATAACCACTTTTTTTATAGAAGTTGCAAAATACCTTCTTCTTCATTAAGTTTTAAGACGTAGAATTCTAATAAGAGGAGATTTAAGTGGCAAGAACAACATCAATAGATATAATAAATTTCTCTATTCAAAAGGAGTTAAGCCAAGTCATTTTTATAATGGTCACTTTCAACTATTTCATTAGGCAGAACATCAAAGGAAAGTGTCTATAGCCTGATATGGGCCAAACTCTCATTGATATTATGCAACATTTGTCTACTCAGCATGCTCACTCTCCCTATGATCAACTCTTACATATTCTTGCATTGGGTCTCAGCGTCTATATTCTATGGCGGGAACAAAACCACAGACACCTCATTAACCAAAGTTAAACAATGGAAGTCATACAATATGGCATAATTCAACAAATTCGTGAACTATTAAAAGTGAAGAACTTGCACCTTGCATTGCACTGCCAATACTCTCTCTTCTTTGAACATCTGATCCTTTCTTCGTGCATGGTTGTTTTAACGTTTAACAAATCCTATTATGCTAAGTCTCTTACATTTTCTTGTAAGGCTTGCCATAAGGTAATTCCCCTTTGTTTTGTAGATTATGTATTATTGTCAACATTAATTTATTTATTAATCCCATTTTTTTCTTTAAAAAATAGAGAATTAAAGTTAAAATTTATCTCTAAGAATTATTAATAGATGCCAAATATGTTTTCAATCATAATGATTCGCATAAATAATGACATCTTGGGCATTAGGCTAAGATCTTCAAATGTCAACTGATTGCAAATCACTTGTAATTTAAACTCATAATTAAACATAGTTTGACCAAGTTGTTATTGCATATGAAGAAGTTGTCCACAAAATTAAAATTAATTGATATCATGAGATACAAAATGGCCCTTTTAAAAGATCTCCTACCTTTTTAGTAGTACAAAACCTTCAAAAATCAAGTTTGATTACTTTAGCATAAGTATTGAGAAACTATGATAGAATTTATTGATTGAAAACATCCTAAGATACAACCGTTTAGTACAATAGGCGTAACACCTATGGTTGTAACTGTAAACATTCTAACTTTACCGATTCAAATAGATAAAAATAGATAAATCGACAATTATTTGACCTGAACATTACCTACTGTTTGAAAAAAAAGCTCTTATTAATCACCGTTTCCCCACTGAATATCGCAAGCTTTTAGCTCTAGTCTACCACATCGTTTTTTCTGTCAGGAAGGTACAAACCTGAGATTCAACTTGGCATCGTATGCAGGTTGAGAAATATACCACCATCATTTCGTAAAAACAAGTTGAGTTACTGTTTGTACATCATTGTAGTTCTCTTTACTGCAAAATTGAGGACATTGGAAAATCGACGAATCAATGGAAAACATATAAACTCGGATTCTAGCTTTGACATGTTTTGTACCCTTTTTATTAACGGTCATAAACTAAAGTTAGGGTGTTATTACAGGAAAATTTGCCTGTTAACGGAACAGTTACCACTGAACCAGCCTTATCTGTGCTTAATTAACTTATTTATGGCAAATAGCAGCGTTTTATAGTATTTTGTACTTTGTTTGTCAAGTAAAATAGATCCAAACTAAGAAATTAATTTATCGCGTTGAGACAACTCAACCATGGAACATAAAAAAACATTAACAAAGAAAGAAGATTAATGTTCAACTGGAGGAGGAAGGAGCATGTTCAAGACAATATTGACGTTTTCAAAAGTTTATAATCAAAACTTTACTGAAAGTAATACTACCGATACTAAAGTGCTAACAAAATTTGTTTTTATTAAGATTAATAGTTATTTTGATTGTGCTAACCTTAAGTCACATGTAAGTACTGGTAGACTGTAGGACAAAATTTATACTTTACACGATTTTTCGGATCACAAAGAGCTTCTACGCTCTTTATTTGTTTATATTTTTCTCATCATAAGTGATGCTGCCTGATGTCATCTTACCCACGTCATAAGCGCGTCTAAGGAGTAAAAAGCAACAACTTTAGCATTAGTGGAACACTTTTAAATGTCGTTTAGAGGAATTGTACTTATATCGTCGAAGGATCTAAGATGTATCATTTTAAAAACGTGCGAGTTGTTCATTTCATATAATTAAGATGCATGATGATTGACATAGGCTGGTTTGATATTAAATAAGTAATGCATTTCCATATGCATTACGTCTGGGGTATCATCCTCAAGATTAATTGCAATTGCTAAATCTTTACATTTATTGACAAAATTAAATGGAAGATTCTATGAATGGGAGAGTTGAATTTCTGAAAGATTAAATAAATAGCAAAGAAGTAATGAAATCTTCACGTGTTGATAAACTGTCATTTACTTAAGTTTAGTAATTACTATAATTCATATGAAGACGAAGAGTCCATATATTATAATTACTTAATTGCAAGTAAAGTGGGAACACCAGAAATAAGTCACAAACCTCACATGTTTACACGCTAATAGGAAGTCTTTCTTAATTAAATTCTCAAGTCATTAGCGCTTACTTCGATGAGATCAGCTAGGTGAAGAAAGACGTTAAGACAAAGAGAAATAAGTCACAAGCCTCACATCTTTACTCGTTAATTAGGAAGTCTTAATTAATTTCCCAAGTCATCAGCGCTTGCTTTGATGAGATGAAATGTGTACGTCACTGGCCATTGGCAAACGATTTGTAGGATTTTTTCTTTATATTTCTTTAATATGCCATCGGTGGATTAGAATTCATTCATTCCATACTTAACAACATGTCCACTAAACTGCATGCCCCATTCGTTTTCTAAAAAAAACAAAAAGAGAGAAAAGTCTTGAAAAGCTTGTTATGAACTTTCATGAACGACAACTTTATGAAAGAAAAGATAAACTAAAAGAAATTTTCATTTTTAAATTTGAGGTAAGATAAGTATCATTTGTGAACCATTATATTTCTCAACTTATTAAGTTATAAATGATTGAAGTTATAATTTCTGTTAGTGATATCTCCTTTTTTCTTTTTAATTAAAATTTTTTCACAAGTATTTACGACATTAATATAATATTACTTTTTACTTCTTTTATTATATATTGGCTATTTAAATGTTCTCTTTTTATAATATTTAAATTTAGCTTTTTCTGAGAAATTTAGCTTTTCATTACTCTTTATTACCAACCCTCAGTAATCTTCCTTAATGTTATTTGAAAAGTAATGAATTTCTTTACTTTTATGGGCATGGGCTAGACCAAGTTCCTAAAAAAAATATGAATTTATGAATTTTTTTTTACTTAGAATTGTGTTTAATTATTCAATAATATCATCTTAATATCCAATTTACACAAATACTTAAAAACATCCAAAAAAACCAAGGTAATTTAACATTAAAATTAAGTAAAATACTTAACAAAATATCTGTGTAGTTCATACACATCAAATATCTCCACACTTAAAACTTTTTCTTGTCTATAAGAAGATCAATACCATTTCTCTTAACAAAAAAAATGTAGCAATTCTAGAAAAGAATTCAACAAATCAACAAAAGTAATGAAGACTGTCCATCTTGAATAGTTGAATTATTGATCAATCAATTAGGTTTTTAAGTTGTTGAATGTTAGACGAATATGCGGAAAACAGACATTTAGATAAGTGTCAGATGAATATGACAGGTTGTTTCCACTATAGTTAAGAGGGTCATTTTATCAAAGATTGTCCACAGTTAGTCACTGTAGAGAGGTCGATGGTTGGATCTTCAACACCTCCACAAGCTAGAGGTGGTTATAGATAGGGCGATCGGGCTTCTCAATCCAGAGAGTCGACTTTTACTTCATCAAGTAGAGGTTCAGGGGTTAGGGGAACAGGCAGATAGACCCTATGTATAGGCCTGAGATTTCTCAGTCACTCTGTAGGAGGCCAATGCCACACCAGATGTAGTCATCGGTATGATTTTGTCTTTGATCAAGATGCATATGCTTTAGTAAATCCTGGTGCTACATATTCTTTTATGTCTATAAGTTTTTCTACAAAATTGAATGTTGAGCCTCAGTTATTAGACATTGGGATAGTAGTTTACATCCCAACGAGAAATTCACTCTTCACTGAAAGAGTGTTCATAGATAATAAAGTACTGATCGAGGGAAGGAGTTTCCAGTAAGTGTTATCTTATTGGATATTATGGACATTGATGTTATTCTCATAATGGATTGGTTATCCATACATCACACGATAGTAGATTGTTTTAAAAAGGAGGCTAGGTTGAGTCGATTAGGGAACCCAGAGGTAACATTTCGTGGGATATGGAAACTTCTTCCCACTAATATAGTGACTATCATGGTAGTTAGTAAAATGCTCTGTAAAGGATGCTAGGAATATCTAGCTTACATGATTGAACAAGGTAATGAGGAGGTTCAATTAGGAGATATTCCAATGGTCAAGGAGTTCCTTGATGTGTTTTCAGAGGATCTTCCAATATTATCCTCAAATAAGGTAATAGAGTTTGAGATAGATTTAACTCCAAAACTCTAATAGATTTCAATTACTCCATATAGAATGGCTCCAGCAGAATTAAAGGAATTGAAAGTGCAAATGAAAGATTTATTAGATAACGATTTCGTGAGACCCAACACTTCTCTATGGGGGGCTCCAGTCCTATTTATTAAAAAGAAGGATGGGAGTTTAAGGTTATGTATCAACTATAGAAAACTGAACAGAGTGATAGTGTGCATCCAATATTTGCTCTTGAGGATTGATGATTTATTCGATAATCTAAAATGTAACACCCCCTTACTGTAGGGTACACACCGGGACACCTGCAGGTCATTCTGGTATATATCCTATGATAAGGGTGAGCTACGTGCGATCACTACAGTCACTCCACATGGCATCACATTAATTTTAACAATAAAGCATTAATTGTAAACTACAATATTTTTAAAATCAACCTCTTCCTCATTTCATTTATCAAAATCAAAAGTTTATACATCCATCATACTGTACTGTCTGTACATAAATCTAAAAACTTAGTACAAGATGTTATATGAAAGAGGAAGAATACATCAAATCTTCCTTTAGTGGAGAGGACACTTTCTCGGATTCGGTTGTGAACTTCAGCTTCTCTCACATATGTGGGTCATCTGCAGTTGATCAGATCTGTCTTATTCTTTTTACAGGTTTACTGGTCAGGTATGTTCATTCAGCCAGCTAATATTACTCGATGTATTGAGAGCATACTGTCAGCCTTTCTCTGGTAGGGTACCTCACTGTCCCATATTGGGGAAAAGGTGGCATAGGAGTTAGTCTACTTTCTAAGGCAGGAGGGTGGTTTAGAAGTTAAGAGGGTCAGATACTGGAATAGGGCTATTACACTTAATTATGTGTGGCAACTATTTGCAGACAAATCTTCTATATGGAATACATGGGTAAGTGTTGTTTTACTGAAGGGTAGATCTTTATGGCATATCCGAGTCCCGTCTAGTTCCTCCTGGGTTTGGAGGAAGATTCTTTTGAGTTGAGAGTGGTGCAGGGAACTTATTGTTGCGTGTATTAGAGATGGGAGAGATACCCCCATATGCTAGGATTACTGGTTGCCAGATCTGGGGCCGCTGTGTGATCGATTTTCTTTTCAGGTTCTTTCTTTTATTGGGCTCTCTTGGGATGCTAGGGTCTCGGAGATTGTACATTTCAGAGAGTGGACTTTTCCTAATGGGAGCATTGAGCTATAGCAAGTATGGGACTCTATTAGATTTAGACCTTATATCTAGCAGTCCGATAGTTAGGTTTGGAAGGGCCATTCGTCTGGAGTTTTCACTATTAACTCTGCATGGAACCTTCTCCGAGCTCGACGCCCAGTGGATCCGATCCACCACCTACTGTGGTTTCCAGAGCATATTCTGCAACACTCTTTTATCCTCTGGTTAGCCTCACAAGGATGCCTTCAGACTATAGACAGGCTCCAAATGTTTAGTGTTCTGTCTTCTTCAGCCTGTGTATTATGCGATTCCTCTCTAGAGACGCACGATCACCTCTTCTTCCAGTATAGATTTTCTGTACGAGTTTGGGGCTTTCTCTCTATGAAGACCTCCACTATTTGGCCTCGATTTCTTGGTTTCCCCTCCTACAGTGGGCTTCCACCCATCTTTGCCAAAGGAAGGATTTTCGACATATAATCTCATAGTTAGTCCTTTCTGCCACATTTTACTTTCTATGGTATGAGAGGAATAACCTGATCTTCAGCAAATGACATAGATCGCACACCGACATTATACAGGACATCTCAGAGCTTATCCGTCCTCAGCTTCTAGATCTTGAGTCTCGTTTCTAGATACTAGTCGTCTAGCGACATATCTGGAAACTCCTTACATAGATATGATGTTTTTATTGTTTCGTTGAGGGCCTCATGTGGCCTTTTTTTCTTATGAATGTATTGTGTTGTTGAGGGTCGCCTGTGGCCCTTTTTTCTTTTATCTATACATATTTTCGAGTGCCTCTTTTGTCCTCTTTCTTTGTTGTATTGAACCTTTTACCTCTTATTAATATACTTGTTATTCTCTTAAAAAAAGTGTTTGGATGACACTTGGCATGGATCGTAAGTGAATTGTGTTGAAAAATTGGAAAGAAAATGAAATGATAATGTGTGTGTGTATGTGTGTGTGTGTGTGTTTGTGTGTGTGTGTCTGTGGTGAGGGCAATTCAACCTTAAGAGGAAATGTAGTTATTGGTGTTAGTTGTTGAGGTTTAATTATGGTTATGGTGTAAATAAGCTAAAAATTTAAAGTTGTTATTGTGAAAAAAAAAAGAAAAATATAGCATTAATAGCATTACATATTCGGCCATATGGTGAATTAATTGGGTGAGATAGTGTTTTGAAGAAATTGATAAGTTAGAATAGGCAAAAGGTGGTATTTAAGTAATTTTCAAAGTTAGATTTTCAAATGGAGAACAACAGATTAGCTTATTGAAGCTAAAACAGAAGTAAGATTAGCGTACATATTACGCAGTTAAACACTAATCTCAAATTTAGTTAAATCGAAAATATAGTTTTAATGCCTTATTTTTGAATTTAGAAATAAATGCCTACTCAAAATGTGATTTGTGTAGGTAAAGAAGAGGCACAAAATGTGTGAGTGTGCTTAGCGATAAATTTGCAAAATCGTGAGTATATTTTAATCGTTTCATATAAATAACTTCTTTGCAAAAGAATTGATAACATGTGATTTTAAATTATGCATTAAATTGTATGGTTATGAATTTTATTAGTATTGTATTAATATATAATCCTCCCATAATTGATTTCGAAAATAATGAGTTGTAAATGTATGACTTGCTTTTTATTGACTAAGTGGTTTAAATTCTATGCCAAAAGTTAAGGTACTAAGAAAAATGATTTTTAGCCTACGATACACCATTAGGTTTTATACATGTTGTTATACTGGTTAGAGTATTTTGATAGCGCATGAAAGTGTCCAAGGGGCGTCTGGAATTATTAGTGGAAAAAGAAAGAGATAATGAGTCAGCTAGTAAAGGTTTGTGTCACCCTCTGCATGTATAGAGTATATATAGTGCTAGCCAAAATTTTTACAAGTAAGTGATGTAGAACCAACATCATAACTATCAGTTTATAACAGTTAACCTATTGCGAATAAGCGATATAGAACTAGCTTTGTAACTACTAGTTAACAAGTTGCGGGTAAGCAATGCAGGACTAGCTCTGTGACTTTATGCCTAGGGTACCGGGTGGTAAAGAAATTAGTGGTGGAATATGTTGGGTAAGAAAATTTATGAAAATAATAATGCTACCACAATCTATTTTAAAAGTTAATTTAATTTGGTTTCAGGAAGCATATATGTTCTATATTGGTATTTTATTACACAAAATGAAATGAATTTGTTTTAAGGAGGTTTAAATTGTTAAATATGATTTGAATAGAAAATCTAACACTCACTAAACTCGTTTAGCTCACATTCTATTTTATGTTTTTAAAATAAAACCTCCCAGGTGAAAGCTTAGGGGTTTCAGTAGTAGAGACTTTAGCTCACAAGTAGTTGTCTTTGTCACGTGTTACTATATAGGCATTCTTGCCTTGTAAATACTTTTTGGGAACTATTGGATATCTATGAATATGTTTTGATTGTAATTTTGTGCACAGAACATAACTATATAAATGCTTTTTAAAACTAAATGCATGGATATGTTTTAGCTTTTTTAAAATTAATTGATTTAATTGTTTAAGGTTGCTTATTATTAAACTTGAAATCCAAAATTTATAGTGGAGAATTTGGTGTGAATATAAAAGTGTTTTGAAGATTTTTAGGGGCTTTGGAAATTTTGGAAATATAAAAAATGTAGTCGTTATGCTGCTAAAATTTTTAATAAAATGATTTGAAAAAAAACTCCACTGTTTATATTTATTAATGTTAAGTTAAAGCTTTTCGTTAAAAGACCAACAGACTTAGCTCTAAGGGAACTTTCCAGCTAGATTAGATATCGACTGAGTAGGCCGCCTAAACATTTCAGGAGAAAAGCTTGTCAACAAGCCTTTGATGCTACATATTTTCCTTGAAAAAGACCATTAGGGTCATAATGTATATAAATAATTTTCAACAAAGTTGAAGGGGAGTCATTATATAAAGCATAGAAGAGATTGAAAGAATTGCAAAGGAGCTATCATATGATAAATTACCTAAAGAGTTCCATTTTGTAAACATTCAAAAATGGTATAAATCTGCCCATGCATGGCACGATAAATGCTACAACTGGTGGTTCATTAATGAGGAAATTAGTTAATGCCGTACATGATTTATTGGAAGAGATGGAAAACAACAAGTGTTTATGGATGTCAGAGAGGAGTAAATATTAACCAACCTTTAGAGGTCAAAAAGGAGTTCTTATTGTAGATTCAATGATAACATTACAGAATGAAGTGGCAAACTTAGCTAAATAATTGAACAGCCTGAAAGCTACTTCTTCTAACCTAATCTAGGTGATTCAACATGGATGCAAATTATATGGGCAAGAAAGTCACATCACAACTAATGACTTCCTAGTGGAAAACAATAATATGATGTAGCTCAACTATATGAGAGCACAATATAATCAGAGTAGTAATAACCTTTATTCTTATACTTATAATTTTGGGAGGAAGAACCACCAAAATTTTCTTGGTATAACAATGTTGTAGGGAATCTAATAAGAGCTCAAGGCTTACCATAATTATAACAAGATAGGTTTGGTCCATTAAAACTGAATATGGGTAAGTGATCGATGTATTGAATTCCAAATTTATGAGCCAAGATGAGATCCATGCCACTTCTATCGATAATCTAAAGGTTTAAGTGGGTCAATTAACTAATGCATTATCTACACAAAGTGTGGGGAGTTTCCTAAGCATCATAAAGTTTAATCTAAGGAAGCAACTAAAGGCTATCATATTTAGAAGTGGGAAAGAATTGGAAGAATCAACTGAGAAGAAAAGTGAATCACATTAAGGAGAAGACCAAGAGAAAGAGAATAAAAAAGAAGAGAATGATAAAGCAAACACATATAAAAGAGGTGAATTATATGTAAAAAAATTGAAAGGAACTTTTAGAATGATAATATCCTACTACAAAATAAATTTATAAATAGAAGGTCCTATAAACTTTCAAAAGGATCTTGTTAACGTTAAAAAAGAAAGGAGCCTATCAATTGAAAGGAGCCTGTTAATGCTCAAAAATAAAGAAGCTTGTTGAATCGAAAGGAGCTTGCTAATGCTCAAAAAGAAAGGAGTCTATTAATCGATAGGAGCCTGCTAACATTTAAAAACAAAAGGAATCTCTTACGATAGAAAAATCGAAGGAGCCTATTGTAAAACTGAAGGAGCCTCTTAAAAAACACAGACTTATAATGCGAAAATTTAAAAGTCAGAAAGAGAGAAAATAACACATTAGATTTATACTGGTTCAGCTTATAACAAAGACTATATCCAGTTCCTAAGTATCCGACTTGAG
Organism: Erythroxylum domingense; assembly: GCA_025594535.1. Taxonomy (NCBI): domain Eukaryota; kingdom Viridiplantae; phylum Streptophyta; class Magnoliopsida; order Malpighiales; family Erythroxylaceae; genus Erythroxylum; species Erythroxylum domingense. The sequence continues at coordinate 31,652,257 of JANQBM010000002.1, forward strand.
TATTTCACTATAAAAGCAAAGTAGTAATTTGGCTATCCTTTTTAAGCTCACAAGTGTATATTTTTCAAGGTTCTTCAACCTTCCACAATGAGAGTATTTTGCTAGCTTATACAAGCTCTCAATGAAAATTGTATAAAGGATTTTACAGTCTCTCTTAATAGAGTGATATCACTTTCTAAAGCACAAAGAGTTTGATATAACTTTCAAGAATATTGATGCTCTAAGATATTTTCTCAAGTTTCGTGTCTATGTCTCTTTTTTCGCAAATTTAGTTGCTCTTCCTTAAGTAGACATTTTCTTCATGAAATCTTTAATATTTAGATGTTATGAAGAACGTTCTGTCAAGGCTTTCAGGGCTAATTATTCAAATTAGTATGATTGTTCCAGATGTCAAAAAACTATTTTTAAAAAGGTAAGTTTATAAAGAAGGTTCATGCAAGAAAGAAAGCAATTATTCTATGATTTTATTTCCTTTTGAGAAATATATCAATACCTATACAGGGAATAACTTGGATTTGAAATTTGAAATATTATACAGTTATCATTAAAATCGTTAATCATAAACTTTGAGTTAATAGAGAAGAGATAGAAAAATCCACATTTCTCTCCCCCATTATATGTTCCAAGGATCCCATTTCCACAAAGGCTAAAGAAGAATCAAATGGATGTGTAATTTTAAAAGTTTTTAGAGAAGTTAAAGAAATTGCAAATTAACTTGTCCTTTATGGAGGCTTTGGAGAACATGCCTAAGTTTGCAAAGTTTCTTAAAGACATCAAATTAAAAAATGGGACTTAGGAGGTCAATCAAACAGTTTCCTTGTTGAACAGTTTTAGCTTCATAATTTCTAGCCATGTGCCCTCAAAATTGAAAGAGCTAGGGAGTTTTACCATACCTTGTGTAGTTAGTAATTTGGAAATTTTTAAGTGTTTATGTGACTTAAATATAAGTATTAATCTTATACCTTTATCTATTTTTAGAAAATTGAGGCTAGAAGATGTGAAACCAACGTCCTTGCTTATTTAGTTAGCGCATTAATATATAAATAAACCATTTGGCATGGTGGAGGATGTGCTAGTTAAAGAGGAAAAGTTTATTATTCTTATAGATTTCGCATTGTTAGACTTTAAAGAGGACCAAAATTGTTCATTAATTCTTGGTAGACCATTTATGAATACAGGAAGAGCCTTTGTAGATATGTATAAAGGGAAAATAATTATTTAGATTTGTGATGAACAGGTTGAGTTCAATATTTGCAAGACATTGAAGAATTCGAAGGAGGCAAACTCTTACGGCGTGCCTAAAAGAGAAAAAGGAGAATTGTAAAGAAGATGGTGATGTTAAAGATGTGAGAGATGATCGACAGTTAAAGAATGAGGAGTTAGGTGACAAATTAAAATATAAATCATTAGTAAGGACAGAAGCACCCATGATATCCTTCATTAAGAAAGCACCCTTTCTAAAGTTAAAAACCAACCACTCTAGTGTAAATATATGATCTACACTTCAACATTTATAAACCGTTCAAGTAAATTATTATTATTTTTGATAATATTTTACTCTTTAATGTTTTTAAATGGAATTTATTACACTTTAAATAAAATACAAATGTGGTACTTGAAATAATAATAATAATAATAAAGGGGCTACTTAGATCTTTTATAAATGTTGAGTTTCAAATCAGATATTTGATCAATGTTTAAGGAAATTATCTGTGAGACAAGGTTAGTGTCTCTTAGATCCAGATTATCAATCGTAATGTCATATAAGCTAAGTTGACAACCTATTTATTAGAGTGCTATTAATAGTGCTTTGAAAATGTTAAAGCATAACGTGGTACTATAATTAACAATAAGAATTTACTTGCACCGTTTAAAAGATATTAGCATTTAATGTAGATCTTTGAACGTTGTTGTATTTTATTTTCTATTACTTGCTATGTTAGCTTCTTTTTCCGTTCTTCCTTATGCCGATTAACTCATACTCTTTCCTTATTTTACAGATCAGACCTTACTTCCATTTCCATTTCTTTTAAGCTCAAACCTCTTTTAAATTTCAAGTTTGACCCCAAAAGTCTAATTAAACTTCAAATTAGTAAAAAATTCCTAAACCATAAATCCTAAACTTTTAGAATGAAAAAAAAGGTCTAGATAATTAAACTTGATTGTAAAAAATAAAATTAGTCAAAATATAAACTAATTATGGCAATTGGAAATTAAACAAAAGGTTACAACATAAAATTTGGGTAATTTTGACTAGTTAGTATATTACTAATTTCACTAAAATTTACCTATAATAAAGTAAAATCTAAAATTAATAATGTAAATATAAAATCTAGTGAAAGGATCCTTAAAATCAAATATATAAAATGCATTTTAAAATTTTCTTAATGCTAAAAAATAAAACAAGATAAAACTATAAGAGGTAAAATTAAATGTCTACAATTAAATTCTTCTTTATCTTTCTATGATCATTATATCATTTCTTATGATTATTACTTTAAATTGATTTACTTAATATTAATTTTTACTATAAAATTAAATTGGTAATGCACTAATATTTTATATAAAAAAAAGGACCAATGCTCATCTTAAATATAATTATATGATATGATCATTTACTGATTGAAACATGAAGGGAGATGTTGTAAAAGAAACCAGTGAATGACATGTGGAGCTATAGAACGAGAATCAGAAATGAGTAGGGAATTACACCAAGCTAGCTCTTTATGATAACTTATGATAATTCAACGCAGAATGGAATGCAACCTCTTCGTCAAATTTTATTGCTTCCTTAAAGTTTAAAAGACTATTTTCTTTAGTTAACTATTTGAACTACAATTTTATTTCCTCATATCATAACTTATTAATGTTATGGAGTTTAATTATATTAATTATAAATAATATTATAGTTTATCATATTATATAAAAATAGAGTTGAGAATATATTTTTAAGGTGAATAAGGTGAGAAAAATTTCTCGTGAATAACCAAAACAAGAAAGTAGTCGCGTTAAGGAAGAATTAGATGCATGATGCATCCAAAATATTAATTCCAGCATTGATCATCGAAGAATGTGTGGTAGCTAAAAGAGTTATCAAACCAAATTTGGTCCATGTTCATAACTCCATCGCCCCTTTCCATGAGCAATAATTCCTCTAAAGAATAGCACTCCGCCATTAATAATATATTATCGTGCAGGTGTCCAGAAGTACTTACTTCAGGTACGCTCACAAGAGTACTCTCACTTATTGTCTCATTTTCAACATTCTCACTAGCAATAGCAAGATTAGAACTTGATGAAGAGGTGCTGCCAGTCGGCAAGTTTATCGACACAGGAATGATGCCCTCAGATCCGGTTCCTTCTAAAGGAAATGCCTTCTCATTGGTGACATTATCATTAAAGGAGGTACGCTGACGATAACTGGACTTTTCAGGCCAAACATTTTCTCTCGACCTGCTTTCACC
>JANQBM010000002.1:31655820-31669217 GCA_025594535.1 Erythroxylum domingense
AGATCCTGAGAAATCGGACTCGTTTCGTCTCACGGTGTAAACTTCGGTTTCGCCGTTTCGTTCCACGGAACTCTCGATCCATTGTGTGTGCATTGCATTTTCGAACATGTTAAATATTAATATATATTGAATGTTGTGATTGACAATAATTTTCAGCCCTTTTATGTTATGATAATGTTATGCATGATTATTGTGTGTTGTGTAGTTCATTAACATTGACTATAGGTATATTATCCACTGAGCTGTTCGGCTCACCCCACATTTTCCACTCCCCAAGTGAAGGACCAGCAGATCATTAGAAGCTTTGCAAACTTTTTGGCATAACTCCAAGGAATTCAAAATTTGTAACTAAGTTAGTGTCAAACACTTTTAGATGTTCTTAGTAGCATGTCATCATGAACATTATAGTATGTATTTTTTGACCATGATATAGTGTGTATTTTGCGACTGAGATGTTGTTGCGACATTATGAACAAATTATAAAGTATGTAATTCTTTATGGTTGTGAATTGATACTTATATATGTATGTTAAATTTTTATCCTATGAGCTTGGTTGTGTGCTGACTATTGAGAGGTCTTATGATAGTTTGATTGTGTTAAATTGTGTAGCAAAAAAATTTGGTATGTAAGGAAATTTATGTTGGTTCGGGTCCTTTGAAATTTGGGTGAGAATTGTTTGTGAATTGATGAGTGAAAACAAGGAATGGGGTAAAAATGCGTACTGAAACGTTAATGAAAACATTGTACCTATATAGGTAGAATTGGACTTAGTGGTCTACATAAAAGTTGTAGATTATTCTTTTATCTTTCTATCGCTATAAAGATCGAAATTTTTGGATATCAGATGTAGAAGTTATGACCATTTTAAGGTAGTTGTGTTTGGGTGCATTTATGCATAATTGAAGTGTCATTTTGGCTGAAATGGAAACTTTATTTAAATTATTAAACTGTATTGATATAGGTCGAATTAGGCAAAATTGCCTTCATGAATGTTTTAGATCTCTTTCTTAGCTTTCCAATGATATATAGTTTGTAATTTTTGGGTTTCTGAATTGAAAGATGTTTTAATTGGGAAGTCACGATCGTTACCCATAACGATCGCGACATTCCCAAAAACCGTCTAAGTCGCGATCGTAACTCGGTACGATCATGACGGTTCCAAGATTTCAGACCGTAGCGATCGCGACGAGTCGCGATCGCGACCTACCCGTAGATTTCCCCGAATAGCGGTCGCGATGAGTCGCGATCGCGAGGGGCGTTGAACTGATCAATGCCGAGATCGTACCGTAGTACGATCGAGACTCATAAAATTTTGGCCAAAGTCACGATCGTACCACAGTACGATCGTGACCTGACTGATTTTAATTTATTTTTTATTTTAATTTATTTTTTTCTTTTTATTTTTACCCAATTTCTATTAATTCTTTTTGCACTTAAAATCATTATTCTTTGGACATATTACTATGGATAAATTTTTATTCAATTGTTAAGTATGATTTTCACTCTTCCTAAGTTTTGATTTAGAAAATACAATTATACCTTATTTCTTTTATTTGATATGATCCCACCACCAAATTTTCGTGTCCCTCATTTTTATTATTATGATTAGTATTATTATACATATTTCATGGTGACACATCCGTACAGGGACTGGGGCCAACAAATATCCAGAGATCCTATCTTTGACTCAGGTTTCAAATGAAGGAAGCTTCCCAGTTTGCTGCTTTGGACTTTGAGGTGATGTGCTTTGGACAACTGAAAACTAGGTTTTGGAGAAGACACCAAGGGCTGTGGTGTACATGGTTGATTGGAGATGATTTGATTGCAGGAGGTTGTGAGAATGGTACGAGGATTGTTTCCATGAGAGAGAGAAAGGTATTTCACTATAACAAATGGGGATATTGTGTTGGGAATGCTTGGAAGATGATGCTTCGAAGTTTGGAGTACAAGAAGTGGTTTTTATGTCTAAGGAATAAAGCAACAGGCATGGAGTAGCAGAGGCAACTTGCACTCACTGTAATTCCACTAATACATATGCGCGTCACTTTTCTAACCAAATTTGAGTGTGAATTGATTACCAATAAAAATTATTTAAAATGAGTAGAAAATGATAGTACTATTATGTTTTCAAGAATTATAATACGATGGACATCTTTTATTGATTATAATGACATAATGTGTATAATACGATGGACATCTTTTATTGATTATAATGACATAATGTGTAATTTTTAATTATATTTAATTTTCATAAATTTTAATTTTAGCTATAATGATAATTAATTAATTTAAAAATATAATGTATTATGTTAAAATTATTAACATGAGAGTATAATTACAAAAATAGAAACAAGATGATAAAATCAAATAAGTTTTAGTTTTCATTTTTTAGTTTTAGTTTTTAATTACAAAGCTCAACCAAATAGGTTTTTGTTTTCAGTTTTTATATTACAAATTTCAACCAAATATGTTTTTGTTTTTTGTTTTAAATTGAAACCAAAAACAAAAATCAAAAATCAAAAACCATAATAGGAAAACATAAGTGGAACCAAACGGGCCCTTAAGAAAATTTGATTTTGTAAGAAAACAAAGTTTGAACCATGTATTTAAAGTGAGAATAAATAAAAAAATAGTTTAAACCTATAATGTAATACTTAAATCTATGTATATCTTGAGAAATCGTTAGTTTACACATATAATGTAATAGGTAAATCCATATATATATAGAAAAATCATTGGCAAATGTTACATAATATCACAAACCTTTTATAATTCATGAAGAAAAGGTCCCTAAATGTCCTAATGGATCAAATAAAAAGTTGTGGAAATGGATTCACTATTAATGAAAAGTAAAGTATGATTTTTAGAAAGTTGACATAAGATACAACTAAAAATTTTAATTTTGACATCACCTAAAAAACCATAAGAAATTAAAGATTTAAGTCTAAGGGTGGAAAGATGAACAAATTGAGATTACCAAATATTATATATAATAGCGCCAGGGATAAGTTTTGATAGAAGACAAAGTGATTTAAGTTTAAATAAACATCCAATTTTACATCTTATTGATTTCAACCGTCCATTGACTAGGCATGGTATAATTTACAACTAGAAAAAGGTAGGTTAGCTCTAAATTCACCTAATTGACTAACATATATAAGATTTAAGAGAAGTTTAGCGGCAAAAAAAAATATATCAAGAAAGATAACTTAGGTGCTTGAGTGGTGCCTACACTTTGAAAATGCATAGTAGAGTTATCAACAATATATGGAACAAAAAGAGTTTTTAAGGAAACAAATATAGATGAATTAGAGGTTAAGTGATTACGAAGGGAAAAATAAAAGTACTACAAAAAGGAAGTTCCTAATATGACATACAAGTTAGAAAAAGAAATTATTCCAGAATCCAGTTGAAGTTAATATGACCTAAAGATATTTTAAGGAGAATGAAAGAGAAGTTACTATATTCTCCATTGCACTCTCTATGGCAACAACCTTGACAGTAGACTAAGAGGATTTAGAAGAGTTACCTTATTTAGATTTTTCCCTATATTTAGAGATGTGATGACTACGCTTTTTATAGTAGTTACAAAATAGCTTCCTCTTCATTAAGTTTTTAGAGGTAGAATTCTGAAAAGAGAAGGTTTGAGTGGCAAGAAAACATCAATACATATAGTAAATTTCTTCATTCAAAATTTGTTAAGCCAACTTTCTTTTATAATCGGTTCTTTAATTACAATATCACAAAGATCCTTTACGAAGAAAAGATATGTGGGTAGACTCAAATTCATTTTCTAAGATTTATTAACAGGTGCCAAATATGCTTGTAATCATGAAGATTAGCATAAATAGTGACATCTTGAACATCAAACTAAGTAAGATCTCCAAGTGTCGACTGATTCAAAATCACTTGTAATTTAGACACATAATTATGAATAGTTTGACCAAGTTGTTATTGCATATGATGAAGTTGTCTATAAAGTTAAAATTAAATGTACTTATATCATCGAAGAATCTAGGATGTATCATTTAAAAAACATGACGAAATGCATTTGTGTATGCATTTCGTCTGGGGTGTCATCCTCAAGATTAATTGCATTTTCTAAATCTTTACATTTATTGACAAAATTAAATGGAAGATTCATATGAAGACGAAGGCTCTATATATTATAATTACTTAATTGCAATTAAAGTAGGAATGGCAGCTAGGTGAAGAAACACGTTAAGACAGAGAGAAATAAGTCACAAGCCTCACATCTTTACTCGCTAATTAGGAAGTCTTTCTTAATTAATTTCCCAAGTGATCAGCGCTTGCTTTGATTGACTCAGGTTGGTTTGATATTAAACAAGTGATTCATTTGCATATGCATTACGTCTGGGGTGTCATCCTCAAGATTAATTGCATGTGCCAAATCTTTACATTTATTGACAAAATCAAATGGAAGATTATATGAATGGGAGAGTTGAAATCTTTACGTGTTGAAAAACTGTCATTTACTTATGTTTATTAATTACTATAATCATTGGCCATTGCTAAACGATTCGTTGGATTTTTCTTTATATTTCTTTTGCCTCATTAAGAACGACATATATTATAAATTTTCCTTTTTCATAATAAGCCTGCTAATTTAAAATTCACATTGGTTAAGAATCTAGTTCAAAAATGTTATCTTGAATAAATAATTATGAAAATTATGAAAAACGGACTCTTAACTTTAATTGAACAGTTGTGTAATTATATATGGCAGGACTCTTGCACATGAAATTTCTGCATATTTTTATAATACAATATAGTGATAAAGAACCGATGCAGCACTAAAACGTAAAAAGAACTATCTCTAGATCCGTTAATTACAATAAAAAATGCCATTGGTAGAGTTGAGCGAAATAATAATCTCAAAGTCAAAAGAAAAAGCTTATGTGTTATACATGGAGTGTAGATCCAGATATTAGTACTACACATCTTTTAAGTCAATGTAATTTGACCCCATTAACAAATATAGGTTAGACCCCGCTAACATTTCTAATGCACATAAACTTAAAAATAAGCATGTTTTTGTTTATTTATTTTTGTCATAAACTCATTTTTCCTACTTTAGCATATCATTCTTCACTATAAGACTATTCTAAGAAGATTGATAGAAGTAAAAGAGATTTTGTATGGAACGGACAGAACAATAGTCATGAAACTTTCCTTAAAGTTAAATAGAGCTTAGTATGTCTACGTAAGGAATATGGATGATTGGGAATCACTTTAATTTTGATCAAAATCTATTACTAAAATTTTCTTTAATTTATATAAAAAATTTGACCATTAGATGGAAATTTTTATTAGATAACCATTTCCGACTGTTCATTTGATCATGACAGAAATGAAAATAATGTGTCATTTCTTACACTCATTTTTTTTATATCATTTGAAAACAAATTACTGGTTTATTGTAGAAAATTAACATAATATTGACAAAAAGTAATGACATAATTTTAATATGCACATCATATTATATTATGTTATAATATTACTATATTTAATAATAAATAATAATGCATTCGAACCAAAAAAAGGTATGATAAGCATTAATTATTAGTGGAATATTATATTTCTCAAATTATGAAGTTATAAACCAACATTGATTATTGAAGTATTTACGATATTAATATAATATTATTTTGTCAATATATTTCTCTTTTTTCCTGTTTAATTAAAATTTTGTCATAAGTATTTATGATATGAATATAATATTATTTTGTACTTCTTTTATTATATATTGGCTATTTGAATTTTCTCTGTTTTATAATCTTTGACTTTAACTTTTTCTGAAAAATGCAGCTTTTTATTACTCTTCATTGCCAACCCTCCATAAAATTTAAGTTTATTTAAAGTCTTCTTATTCAATTACAGCTACTGCGATAATATTTAATTATTTTGTTAATAAAAAAGATCACTATAATATTGTAAGCTTTATTTTTTTCAAGTTTTTATAAACTAAAGAACATTGAGTTTATCTTCCATAACTACAATTGCTTCTACCAAAATAGTGTTGATATGTACTTTCAATTCTACAAATATTTTCTTTATTAAAACAATTATTACCCACCGATTAGGTAAGTGTGCTTATCATTGATATGTAATAGAATAGTATGTATCAATAATACGAGGAAGCAGAAAAGCCCATCACTATTAGCTATTCTAAAGATAATAAATCGAAAGATGAATTTTATAAAATTTTTAACAAGGAAACATAAAATAAAGCTAAATTAACTTCAACAATTGATCAAAAGATAATGTAATCAAGTACCTATGCCTAGATAAGTAGTGACACTTTCTACTTCATGATTTAAACAACATAAATTAGATATATCTTCTGGATCAACAGGACTTTTAGAGACAGTATTTTTAGGGACAACCTTTTAATCTCTTGTTAGTTAATTCGTATCTATACCATTATTAAAATCCTTTTGAATGTGTTACATTATGTCAAAAACCCATGGAAGATTTTATTTTAATACTATAAAGATCACGTAGGTCTTCCTTAATTACTTATTCTTGCATGTACTTTTTGTAAAAGGCAACCAAAGTCCCATAAAAGTTAAGTTTTAGACTATAATACATTTTATTATGAGTAATACATTGTTTGCACCATAGTCGTGGCTCAATCCATAGGCCTTAGTATATCTTTTGGGTGATAGACATAACCTTTAGCATCGTTGCGTCTCTAATTCATAGATATCGTCATTTTCTTAAAGATAAATACATGGATTTTGGCATGACTGTATCTCTTAACCATGGATCACTTTGTTTTCTCTATGACTTCCACGTAGTCTCCAACATGGTTATAGCTCAGGCCATGTCACTTGTTGTACTTGATACTTCTAGGTCATGGATAGGAATATAGGCGTGGGCTAGACCAAGTTCCCTCAAAATTACTAAATTAAGTCATTATTACAAATGGCTATGAGTAATATTCTTTAAGTTCAATCTTTTCTCTTAAGTTAAATCCAACGGAGTGAATTTGTGCTCACTTACTCAAATATTTATGTTTTTATTTATCCATATTTTTATTGGATAATAAAATACTTCAAAAGAATTCTCTTTAAACTTGATGATATGCCTAAGTTATAAAAAAAATATTATAATGCAAATTAAGTATCTTTGGTCACCATTATTGGAGAAGATTATAACCAAATTATTCATCAATGCTCATAACTATTAGCTTAGACTAATTAAATAACATACAAACTAATCTTCTAATGTGTCAGCTTAATTAATTTCCTTCATTGAAAAATCTAGCATTGTTATAAACATATATAAGAAACTTCTTTGTCCCATATTTGTCTGATACTGTCCAAGGTGATTTTGATTATTGATTGATATTTTGATAAATAGATCTTAATTATTTATTAGTTACTCATAGGATTGCTTCAAATCCAATTGCATAATTAGGAAGATTTTTGATAACTCTAGAGGTCATAATGCAATTTTTATCTATTTAAATTAGGATTACTTGTATAGATCTCGAGAGAGGATAATCATCAATATTGAATATCTAGGGTAAAGTATGATTAAATTAAGAAGGTGAATTGAAAATAAATAAGGATATAAGGAATTCCTAGTTTTCATCATTGATTAATAAACCAATTCTCCGCTACTTATTTCAGTATTTAATTATCAATTATTTGTTTTAGTTTAACTTTTAGTGATTTATCTCATTGTTTACCTTAAACAAAGTTTACAAGAATTGTTAAGTGACTTTTCCAATCCTTGTGGGAAGATACTTTTTATGTAATAAGATATGACCTGTAGACTAGCAATTAAAAGAGTTTTTAATTTAAAACTTCAACAAGTGTTTAAATTAAATTTTTTTTGGCGACATTACTGAGATTTGTTTTGTAGAATCTAATGCAGTTTAAGTTACCTTGATTTAAGGATTTTAACACTTTTTTTTGTTTGATTATAGTTGCACGAAAGCAAGATCTACAAGGAGTTCGAGCAAACTAATAAACATTAAAGTTTTCAACATCAGTAAGCAATAAAACGAGAGATACCAAGAAGCTATAAAAACATCGATGGCAGAAGAAAGGAATCAAGGAGAACAACAAAGAACCCTTATAAACTTCATGAGACTAGGGTTTAATGTTAACTAATAAGGAATAATAATACCACTAATACAGTTGTTGAATATGCTACAATCTAATGTCCATTTTTATGGATTGGCCAATGAGGATCTTAATGCTCATTTGGACAAATTTTTAGATATTTGTGACATGTTTTGATATAATGGGTTATCGAAGGATGTAGCTAAGATGAGCCTTTTTTCGTTCACAATTAAAGAATGAGCCAAGGCATGGTTGAATTCTCTTAACGTAGAGAACGTTACAACACCAGAGCAACTAGTACAAGCCTTTTTTGCTAAATATTTTTCCGTGACAAAGACCATTAGGATTATAGAGGAGATAAGTAACTTCCATAACGTGAAGGGAGTCATTGTATGAAGCATGAAAGAGATTCCAAGAGTTGCAAAGGAGCTATCCACATCACAAATTGCCCAAAGAGTTCCATTTACAAACATTCTACAATGGTATAAATATGCCCATGTGAGGCACTATAGATGCTACAAATATTGGTTTGTTAATGAGGAAAATAGTTAATGTCGTACATAATTTGTTATCAGAGATGGTAAACAAGTGTCTATGGATGTTGCAGAGGAGTAAACAGTAACCAACCTTTAAAGATCAAATAGGAGTACTTACTGTAGATTCAATGACAACATTATAAAATGAAGTAGCAAACTTAGCTAAATGATTAAACAACTTGAAACCCACTTCTTCCAGCCTAATCTAGGTAATTCAAAATGGATGCAAATTATGTAGGAAAGAAAGTCGCGTCACAGCTGATTATTTCCTAGTGAAAATAATAATATGGAGTAGCTAAACTATATAGGAGCATAATATATTCAGGATAGTAATAATCTTTATTCTAATAATTATGATTTTGGGAGGGAGACCACCAAAATTTTCTTAGTATAACAATACGATAGGGAATCCAATGAGAGCTCAATCATATAATGATTATAACAAGATAGGTTTGGTTTATTAAAAAACATGGACAAGTTGATAGATGTGTTAAATTCCAAATTTATAAGCCAAAATGAGAGCCATAAGAGGATGAAAACCAAGTTTGATCAAATTGAAAAAAACCGTGCCTCTTTCATCCATAGTATGGAGGTTTAAGTGGGCCAATTAACCAATGCATTATCTACAAAAATTTTGGGGAGTTACCTAAGCAACATAAAGTCTAATCAAAGGAAGCAACTAAAAGTCATCATATTTAGAAGTAAGACAAAGTTGAAATAAACAACTGAGAAGAAAGTTGAATCCCATTAAGGAGAAGACCAAGAGAAAGAGAGAAAGAATGAAGAGAAGAGAGAGAAAAATCCATATTTCTCTCCCCCTCTATATGTGCCAAAGATCCCATTTCCACAAAGGCCGAAGAAGAATCAAATGGACATATAATTTAAAAATTTTTCAAAAGAAGTTGAAGAAATTAAAAATTAACTTGTCCTTTGTGGAGGCTTTGGAGAAAATTCCCAAGTGCGCAAAGTTTCTTAAAGACAACTTATCAAAATCTAGACTTCAGAGGACAATCAAATGGTTTCCTTCACGGAAAGTTATTGATAGTTGTAGTTTGCGTTATGTTTTGGTAGGTGTTTTAGTGTGCTTTTAGGTGTTGATTAGATGAATTATGCATGTTTAGGTTTAGAATTATGTTAATGTGATGGTGTGTTTATTTTTTTGAGTGTTTTTTGGTTTAGAGCATGTTATTGGACTTTAATTTTATCCGTTTGAGGTATTTTGATGTGCTTGTTAGTGCATGAACACATATGAAGAAGATTGAAGGAAGTTAGAGAAAGCTTGCATAAAAGGAACAAAGTCACGATCGTGACATGCCTTTTACGATTGTGACAGAAGGTCTCTCCCTAAGGTTATGATCGTGACACTATTGTCACGATAGTGACAGAAGAGGATCACACTAAGTCATAATTATGACACCTATGTCATGATTATGATATAAGGTAATATTCCTAGGGTCACGATCATGATAGATACGAGAATCTCCTTCTATTTTGATATTTAGAGGGTCTTTTTGGACTTTTTGGCTTGGGTTAAACCTAGGTTTTACCATAAATGACAAAAAAACTATATAAAAACATTAAATGACCCTAATGAAACCTAGCCATTATTTGCCAAATTGAGAAAGATCATAAGGATGAGCAAGAAGGAGAGAAGAGAAGAGGAGGAGCATCTGCAATTACAATCCAGGCACTCCAACCCAACCATTTCAAGTTCTTTTTTACTTTCTCTTATTTATTTACTTCATCTTGATGTATGAATTAGGTTTGAGAATGTTGAACATGTTGTTAACGATGTTCTAATTTCATTGTGGGGTTTGTTCTTGAATGATTTTTGTGACTTCATTGCTTTTAATGTCAATGAAATGTTTGGGTATTATGATATTTATGATTTTTGCATACTTTAATTATAAATCGAGAGATTGAATAGATAGTAACATGATTAGGATGGGAAATAAGAATTAACAACCTAATAGATCATATAAATATCAAATCGATAATCATAAGAAGAGAGATCTTGTGTGGGGACCTAATTATCTAATAGTTTGTTTAAGAACTAATTAAAGACATAGGCTATTTTTGTTAATTAAGATATTGCATTAGGGTTAAATTGTTAGATCTTGAAAGAGAATAATCTCCTTTGGAATTTTGGGATTGATACCAATTAGATTAAAAGTGATTAAAATAGAAAAATGACGATAAAATGAATCTCATCTTCTTATAATTGTTTAATCTTATCTTATTGGAATTTCTTATTTGTTTAGTGGTTAGTGCTCTATTTTGATTTACGTGTTAATTTTGGAATTTCATTTTGAATCAATCCTTACTCAATTGTTTAATTTTTTTAGTTTATTTCATTTTAATCACATTTTTTATAACCTTAGATAAAGTTAGGATTCAATTAATTTATCTAATTCCTTGTGGAACTGAAACTTCAACTACTACACTTTATGATCTGTGCACTTGTGGAACATTGAGAGTTTTGTATAAGTAAAACTTGCTCAATAGTTATAGCTCTATAATTACCTGCCATATGCCCTCAAAATTGAATGATTCAGGAAGTTTTCCTATACCTTATGTAGTTAGTAATTTAGAATGTTCTAAGTGTTTATTTGACTTTGATACAAGTATTAATCTTATACCTTTGTCCATTTTCAGAAAATTGGATGTGAAACCAACATCCATGCATATTCAGTTGACAGATTACTCTGTAAAGAAACCATTTCGCATGGTGTGCCACTTAAAGTGGACAAGTTTATTGTTCTTATGGATTTTGTAGTGTTAGACTTTAAAGAGTATCAAAATTGTCCATTAATTCTAGAAGACCATTTTTAAATGTAGGAAGAGCCTTGGTGGATGCGCATAAAAGGAAACTAATTCTTTAGATTGGCGATGAACATTTTGAGTTCAATATGAGCAACACGTTGAAGAATTTGAAGGAGGGAAACTCTTGCAACGTGTTTAAAAGAGAAAAAGGAAAGTTGTAAAAAAGATGGCAATTTTGAAGATGTGAAAGATGATCAAGAGCTAGAGGAGGAGGAGTTATGTGACAAATTAAAATAGAAATCATTAGTAAGGACAGAAGCACCCATGATACCCTCTATTGAGAAAGCACCCATCCTAGAGTTAAAAACCACCTTTCTAGTGTAAATATCTTATCTATGCTTCATCATTAAATATCTTATCTATGCTTCATCATTTATTAAAGGTTCAAGTAAATTATTATTATTATTTTAATAATATTTTACACTTTAATGTTATTAAATGGAACTTATTACACTTTAAGTAAAATAAAAAAGTGTTACACAAAATAATAATAATAAAGGGTTATTTAGATCTTTTATAAACATTGAGTTTCAAATAACATATTTGATCAATGTTTAAAGAAATTATTTATAAAATGAGGTTAGTGTCTAATAGATCCAGATAATCAATTGTAATGTCATATAAGCTAAGTTAATAACCTATTTACTAGAGTGCTATTAATAGTGTTTTGAAAATATTAAAGTATAATATCGTACGATAAATAACGATAAGAATTTACTTAAACCTTTTAAAAGATATTAGCTTTTAATGTCGACCTTTCAACATTGCAGTATTTTATGTTCTTTTACTTGCTATGTTAGCTTCTTTGTCCATTCTTCTTTTTTGCTAATTAACTCTCACTCTTTCCTCATTTTACAAATAAGATTTTTCTTCCATTTCCATTTCTTTTTAGCTCAAACTTCTTTTAAATTTCAAGTTTAACCCTAAAAGTCTAATTTTCTTTCAAATTAGTAAAAAATTCGTAAAACATAAATCCTAAATTTTTAAAATGAAAAACTAAAGTCTATAAAATTAAACTTATGCGACAAAATGTGGAGGTTTTCCATCGGCAAGCGAATTTTTCGACAGAAACCACTGACTAAATGAGTAGTCAGAGAAACAGCTATCGGTATTCCATAGCAACAAAATAGAAAAATTCCATCGGTAATTTACCCACAAACAATTTTTCCCGTCTCTAAATATAGAGAAGGAATTTTTAAGTTCGTCAATTATTGAAAATACATTGGAAAATTTAGCAATGGTAATTTATGTTCTGTCGGTAAATTTAGTGACGTATATTGTATGTATGTTGGTAAATTTAGCGATGGTCAAGTTACTGAAGTTTTGTCAAAAAATTTAGCGACGGTAAGTTAAATTTAATACTAAATTTATCAACAGATAATTTCGTCAGTAAATGCACCAATATTTTTTTTTCACTACAAGAAAATATTAAATTACAGACGGAAATTACCGACGGAATAAGCAAATATACCATCGGTATACCAAATTATCGACGGAATAAACCGACGGTCAAAAACATCGGAGATTCAGCTGTAGCTAAATTTACCGACGGAACGTTTTCATACAGTCGGTAAAATTAGCGACCGAAAAGATAAACCGTCAGTAACATCAACGGAATAGTTACCAACCGTCAGAATTATTTCGTCGCTAACTTTACCGACCGGTGGCTCTCCCGTATGTAAATATAGCATCGAAATATTTCTAATACAGTCGGTAAACTTACCGATGGTAAGATTGTCCGTCGATAAATAAGTCAATATTACCGACGGAAAATACGTTCCGTCGGTATAATATTTAGACAATTACCGACGGAAATATTGCATAGTTCCGTTAGTAAAATTTTGCATTAAATTTTTTTAAAAATTTATATTTCCATTATATTTAAATTATAATTGTCTTACAATTTTATTAATAATATATATTTAATTAGATATAAATAAT
>JANQBM010000002.1:31669317-31688759 GCA_025594535.1 Erythroxylum domingense
TACAACAGAGTGACAAAGATGGAGAAGAGTGTGATCGGATGAAGCTATGGTATCACACTCATTATGATGAAAGTAAAGGTCAATAGACAATTATAGAATGCAGAGAAAAATGGGTGAGTACATAGTTCAAATAGAATTTTTTTTTAGTATTTATGAATTTTAGTATCTAATTAATTCTTTATTTTTTAGGAATTAATGTGTAAGGAATTGGCAGATTCAATAGAACAAGGTCATCTGATGATAGTGGATGAAGTGTACGACAAAGTCTTGGGCACAAGATCTGATTATGTTATTGGCATGGGAGTTGGGCCTCGACCACAAGGGAAGACTTCGGTCAAAAAGAGACTTCGAGACAAACTAGAGGAGTTAAAGAATGTTAATCAGGAGTTACAGTCTCAAGTCGATGAATTGACTAAAAATGTTGAACAAATGCAAAATCGATTCACTACCGAAGTCGAGCAACAAAGAATTGAATTTGAACAACAAAAAAAACTTTAGGAACTTTTATATTCTACACATAATATTCATTTAGATTAGATATATGTACTCATATTGATATCTTATTAAATTAAGACAAACTTTTTATTTTAATTAATGTATAATGACATGTTTGGAAATTGCAATTAAATAGTAAATTGTCTGCATTTATGAAATTCTTGTGATACATAAATAATTATTAAAATTAATGATATAAATAAATAAAATTCAATATTAAATAATATTGAAGTGTTATTAAATAAATAAGATTTAAAAATTATTAAAATTGAAAAATTATTAAATTAAATTAAATTTATTTTCGGATAAAAATAAAAAAAATAAATGGCATTTTTCAAGGTTTTTTATTGCATTCCGCGATGTTTTAAAACGTCACATATTCATCAACATTCCGCGACATTTCATAAAACGTAGCGGAATATTAACAATTCTGCAACGTTTTCGAAAACGTAGCAGAAAGTTAATATTTAGCAACGTTTTCAAATCGTCGCAGAATATCAATCATTCCGCGACGTTTTAGAAAACGTCGCAGAAAGTTAACATTCTGCGATGTTTTCAAATCGTCGTGGAAAGGAAGTTTGCACAATGTTTTCCTAAACGTCACAGAAACTTTCTTTCCGCGACGTTTTAAAAAACGTCTCAAAAACTTCCTTTCCGTGACGGTTTCAGAAACGTCATGGAATATTAATGATTTCGCGACGTTTTATTTAACGTCGTGAAAAGACCAACTTTTTGTTGACGTTTTCATAAACGTCGCGAAATGTTGATAAACGTTTTGCCTACCCCACAATCCGCGACGTTTTTTGTGACGCTTTTTTAAACATCGCAAAAGGTAATTTGCGACATTTTTGGAGATTCTGTGACGTTTTAAAAATGTCGCAGATTGGGTTGTATTCTTGTAGTGACCTCTCACCTTAAGCCACAACCTACTCATAAACAAGCTCTCTTGAGTTGTCTATGGGTCAATTAAAATTATATTTATTTCTTATTATGAATAAGTCAGCATTAAGACTAACAAACATGGTTCACAAAAATATATCTCAAATTATAAATTAAATTATATATATCCATAAAAAAAGCATTAAAGTTTTTCATATCTAAATATAGACAAAGTGTCTAGCAAAAAATCATTGTAAAACTGATGAAATTATGCTAAAAGTGAATCTAGATAAACTCTTAATTATGCCAATAAATTGATCTAATAAGATGAAATATATTTTTTATTCTCTTGTAAAAAATAGCATAAAATTGATTACCCAATGGTTGGAGAAGCCTTTCTATGGCTTCTCCTAGGTTTTAGGAAGAAAATGATGTTTCATGTATGTACTTTTTGTAAAAGGAAACTAAAGTCCCATAAAAGTTAGAGTTTTAGACTATAATACATTTTATTATGAGTAAGACATTGTTTTCCCGATAGTCGTGGCTCAATCTATAGGCCTTAGTATATCTTTTGGGTGATAGACATAACCTTTAGCATGGTTGCGTCTCTAATTCGTAGATATCGTCATTTTCTTAAAGATATATACATGGATTTTGGCACGACTATATCACTTAACCATGGATCACTTTGTTTTCTCTATGACTTCCACATAGTCTCTTACATAGTTATAGCTCAGGCCATCTCACTTGTTGTATTTGATACATTTAGGTCATGGATAGGAATATAGGCATGGGCTAGACCAAATTCCTTTAAAATTACGAAGTTATGCATTTTTTACTTAAAATTGTCTTTAATTATTGAATAATATCATCTTAATATCTAATTTACATAAATACTTAAAAAATATTAGAAAACAAGGCACTTTAACATTAAAATCAAGTAAAATAGTTAACAAAATATGTGTGGAGTTCATGCACATCAAATATCTCCAGACATAAACTTTTTCTTGTCCTCAAGCAAATTAATTCCATTTCTCTTAACATGAAATTGTAGCAATTTTAGGAAAGAATTCATCAAATCAATAAGAGTAACAAAGACTATCCATCTTGAATATAGATGAAGTATTGATCAATATCGAATTAGGTATTTAAATAGTTGGATTAAGTCAAAAGTTAATTCAATTTTCCTTAACAATCTTTTAAACATCAACTTAATCTACAAAATTCAACCTAATACATAAAGTAGACATACACGAGCTTTAAACTTTCATATACTTTGATAACCTAAATTAATAGAAAAATAAAACCATAAACTTTAAATTACCAAAGAATTAGAGGTTTATTTAAAAGGTCACCTAAACTTTTGATACGAAAGAAAATATCTTATTAAGAATTCTTCCAGTTACTCAATTAAGTCATTATTACAAATGGTAATGAGCAATATTCTTTAACTTCAATCTTTTCTCTTAAGTTAAATCCAATGCAGTGAATTTGTTTGTGCTCACTTACTCAAATATTTATGTTTTTATTTATCCATATTTTTATAGGATAATAAAATACTTCAAAAGAATTATCTTCAAGCTTGATGATATGCCTATGTTATACAAACATATTATAATGCAAATTATAATATTTATCCATATTTTTATGGGATAATAAAATACTTTAAAAGGATTCTCTTCAAACTTGATGATATGCCTATGTTATAAAAAAGTATTATAATGGAAATTAATTATCTTTGGTCACCATTATTGGAGAAGATTAGAACTAAATTATTCATCAATGCTCATAACTATTAGCTTAGACTAATTAAATAACATACACACTAATCTTATAATGTGTCATCTTAATTCATTTTCCTTCATTAAAAAAAATTTCTAGCATTTTTATAAACATATATAAAAAACTTCTTTGTTCCACAGTTGTCTTATGTTGTCTAAGGTGATTTTGATTATTGATTGATATTTTGATAAATAGATCTTAATTATTTATTAGTTACCTATAGGATTGCTTCAAATCTAATTACATAATTAGGAAGATTTTTTATAAATTTAGAGGTCATAATGAGATTTCTATCTATCTAAATTAGGATTACTTGTATAGATTATGACAGAGGATAATCATCATTATTGGATATCTAAGGTAAAGTATGATAAAATCAAGAAGGTGAATTGAAAATAAATAATGATAGAAGTAATTCCTAGTTTTCATCATTGATTAATAAACCAATTATCCACTACTTATTTCATTGTTTAATTATCAATTATTTGTTTTAGTTTACCTTTTAGTGATTTATCTCATTGTTTACCTTAAACAAAGTTTACAAGAATCATTAGGTGACTATTCCAATCCTTGTGGGAAGATACTTTTTATGCAATAAGTTATGACCTGTATACTAGCAATTAAAAGAGTTTTTAATTTAAAACTTCAACAAGTTTTTAAATTAATTTTTTTGACGACATTACTGAGAATTGTTTTGTAAAATCTAATGCAGTTTGAGTTACCTTGATTTAAGGATTATAACACTTTTTTATGTTATTGTAGTTGCATAAAACAAGATCTATAAGGAGTTCAAACTAATAAACATTCAAGTTTTCGACATCAGTAAGCAATAAAATGAGAGATACCAAGATGCTATAAAGACATCGATGGCAAAAGAAAGGAATCAAGGAGAACAATAAAGAACCCTTATAGAATTCATGAGACCAGGGGTTAATGTTAACCAATAAGGAGTAATAATACCACCAATGTTAACCAACACTTTTGAAATTACACTAATGCTGCTGAATATGCTACAATCTAATGTCCATTTTTATGGACTGACTAATAAGGATCCTAATGCTCATTTGGACAAATTTTGGGAGATTTGTGACATATTTTGATATAATGGGCTATCAAAGGATGTAGCCAAGATGAGCCTTTTTTCGTTCGCACTTAAAGAATGAGCCAAGGCATGGTTGAATTCTCTTAGCCCAGAGAACATTACAACACCAAAGCAACTAAAACAAGCCTTTTATGCTATATATTTTCCCTAACAAAGACCATTAGGATTATAGAGGAGATATGTAACTTCCATAAAGTGAAGGGGATTCACTGTATGAAGCATGAAAGAGATTCAAAGAGTTGCAAAGGAGCTATCAACATCACAAATTGCCCAAACAGTTCCATTTATAAACATTCTACAATGGTGTAAATCTACCCATGCGAGGCACTATAGATGCTACAACTAATGGATTGTTAATGAAGAAAATAGTTAATGTCGTACATAATTTACTAGCAGAGATGGTAAACAACAAGTGTCTATAGATGTTGGAGAGGAGTAAACAGTAACCAACCTTTAAAGATCAAATAGGAGTACTTATTGTAGATTCAGTGACAACATTATAAAATGAAGTAGCAAACTTAGCCAAATAATTAAAAAACTTGAAAGTCACTTCTTCCAGCCTAATCTAGGTAATTCAATATGGATGCAAATTATATAGGAAAGAAAGTCATGTCACAGTTGATTATTTCCTAGTGAAAAATAATAATATGGAGTAGCTAAACTATATAGGAGCACAATATATTCGGGATAGTAATAACCTTTATTCTAATAATTATGATTTTGGGAGGAAGATCCACCAAAATTTTCTTAGTATAACAATACTATAGGGAATCCAATGAGAGCTCAAGCCTATCATGATTATAACAAGATAGGTTTGGTTTATTAGAAACTATGGACAAGTTGATAGATGCGTTAAATTCCAAATTCATGAGCTAAGATGAGAGCCATAAAAGGATGAAAACCAAGTTTGATCAACTTGCAAAAAACCATGCCTCTTTCATCCACAGTATGGAGGTTTAAGTGAGCCAATTAACCAATGCATTATCTACACAAAGTGTGGGGAGTTTCCTAAGCAACATGAATTCTATTCCAAGGAAGAAACTAAAAGTCATCATATTTAAAAGTGAGAAAAGAGTTGAAATAAACAACTGAGAAGAAAGTTAAATCCCACTAAGGAGAAGACCAAGAGAAAAAGAAAAAGAATGAAGAGAAGAGAGAGAAAATTCCATGTTTCTCTCCCACTTTATATATGCCGAAGATCCCATTTCCATAAAGGCCAAAGAAGAATCAAATGGACATATAATTTGTAAATTTTTTAAAGAAGTTGAAGAAATTACAAATTAACTTATCCTTTATGGAGGCTTTGGAGAAAATTCCCAAGTACGCAAAGTTTCTCAAAGACATCTTATTAAAAACTAGACTTAAGAGGACAATCAAATGGTTTCCTTAACGGAAAGTTATTGATAGTTGTATTTTACATTATGTTTTGGTAGGTGTTTTAGTATGCTTTTAGGTGTTGAATAGATGAATTATGCATCTTTAGGTTTAGAATTATATTAATGTGATGGTGTGTTTATTTTTTTTGAGTTTTTTTGTTTTAGAGCATGTTATTGGACTTTAATTTTATCTGTTTGAGGTATTTCGATATGCTTGTTAGTGCATGAACATAGATGAAGAAGATTCAAGGAAGTTGGAGAAA
Organism: Erythroxylum domingense; assembly: GCA_025594535.1. Taxonomy (NCBI): domain Eukaryota; kingdom Viridiplantae; phylum Streptophyta; class Magnoliopsida; order Malpighiales; family Erythroxylaceae; genus Erythroxylum; species Erythroxylum domingense. The sequence continues at coordinate 31,675,215 of JANQBM010000002.1, forward strand.
GCTTGCATAAAAGGAACAAGGTTATGATCATGACATGCCTTTTACGATCGTGACAGAAGGTCTCCCCCCAGGGTTATGATCATGACACCCTTGTCATGATCGTGACAGAAGAGGGTCAATCTAAGTCACAATCGTTACACCTATGTCATGATTATGTTAGAAGGCAATTTTCCCAGGGTCATGATCATGATAAACACTGCTAGATGCGAGAATCTCCTTCTATTTTGACATTTAAAGGGTATTTTTGGGCTTTTTGGCTTAGGTAAAGCCTAGTTTTTACCCTAAATGACAAAAGAACTATAAAAAAACATTAAATGTGTAACAGCCCTAGACCACCCGCTCACAGATATTGTCTGCTTTGGGCCTTAGCCCAGCCAAGCTCTCACAGTTTTGCTCTTTCCACACACTCACTCAGGAAAACCCATCTATAAGGAAGAGGTATCTATAGCCTTATAAGGCCTATTTTGTTCCCCTCTTTAATCGATATGGGAATCTTACATTCCCCCCTTGGAGACCAAACGCCCTCGCTGGTCTACAGGCCTGGATTCACCCCCTTGAAGGCCTAGTGTCCATATTAGCCCACAGGCCTAGATCCACCCCTTGGAGGCTCAGCGTTTTTATTAGCATACTGATCTGGGTACTGGCTCTAATACCATTTGTAACAATCCTAGACTACCTGCTCACAAATATTGTCCGCTTTGGGCCTTAGCCCAGCCAAGCCCTCACGATTTTGCTCCTCTCGTACACTCGCTTGGGAAAATATGTCTATGAGGGAGAGGTATCGATAGCTTTATAAGGCCTACTTCGTTCCCCTCTCCAATCGATATGGGAATCTAACATTCCACTTCTCTTGGAGGCCCAACATCCTCGCTGGCCCATAGGCCTGGATTCACTCCTTATAGGCCTAACATCCTTGCTGGCCTACAGGCCTGGATCCACCCCCTTGGAGGCCCAGTATCCTTACAGGCATACCGATCTGAGTACTGACTTTGATACCATTTGTAATAGCCCTAGACCACCTGCTTACCTATATTTTCTGCTTTAACCAAATATTAGATTCCCATATTGATTGGAGAGGGGAACAAAGTGCACCTTAAAAGGCTATGGATACCTTTCCCCCATAGAAGCGTTTTCCCAAAGGTGGGAAGAGCAAAACTGTGAGGGATTAGCCAGGACAAGGCCTAAAGAGGATAATATCTATGGGCAGGTAGTTTAGGGCTATTACAGAATGACCCTAATGAAACCTAGCCATTATTTTCCAAATTGAGAAAGATCATAAGGATGAGTAAAAAAGAGAGAAGAGAAAAGGTGCATCTGCAACTATTGCCTAGGCACTTCAACCCAACAATTTCAAGTTCTTTTCTACTTTATCTTATTTATTTACTTCATTTTGATGTATGACTTAGGTTTAAGAATGTTGAACATATTGTTAATGATGTTCTAATTTCATTGTGGGGTTTATTCTTGAATCATTTTTGTTACTTAATTGCTTTTAATGTCAATGAAATGTTTGGGTATTGTGATATTTATGATTTTTGCAAACTTCAATAATAAATTAAGAGATTGAATAGATAGTAACATGATTAGGTTGGGTAATAAGAGTTACCAACCTAATAGATCACATAAATATCAAATCGATAATCATACAAAGAGAGATCTTATGTGAGGAACCAATTATCTAATAGTTCATTTAAGAACTAATTAAAGACGTAGGTTGTTTTTGTTAATTGAGAGATTGCAAAAGCAAAATTTCAAAATCAATTAGGGATTATTAATTAGGGTTAAATTGTTAGATCTTCAAAGAGAATAATCTCCTTTGGAATTCTGGGATTGATACCAATTAGATTAAAAGTGATTAAGGTAGCAAAATGACAATAGAATGAATCTCATCTTCTCATAATTGTTTAATCTTGTCTTATTGGAATTTCTCATTTGTTAAGTGGTTAGTGCTCTATTTTGATTTACGTGTTAATTTTGGAATTTCATTTTGAATCAATCCTTACTCAATTGTTTAATTTTTTAAGTTTTATTTTTTTTAATCACATTTTTTATAACCTTAGACAAAGTTAAGATTCAATTAATTTAGCTAATTCCTCGTGGGACCAAAACTGCAACTACTATGCTTTATAATCCGTGAACTTTTGGAACTTTGAGGGTTTTGTATAAGTAAAACTTGTTCAACAGTTATAGCTCCATAATTACCAGCCATATGCCCTCAAAATTGAAGGATTCAGGAAGTTTTACTATACCTTATGTAGTTAGTAATTTAGAATGTTCTAAGTGTTTATATGACTTCGATACAAGTATTAATCTTATACCTTTATCCATTTTTAGAAAATTGGATGTGAAACCAACATCTATGCTTATTCAGTTGGCAAATCACTCTGTAAAGAAACCATTTTTGTATAGTGTGCCACTTAAAGTGGACAAGTTTATTGTTCTTATCGATTTCGTAGTGTTAGACTTTAAAAAGTATCAAAATTGTCCATTAATTCTAGAAAACCATTTTTAAATGTAGGAAGAGCCTTGGTGGATGCGCATAAAGGGAAACTAATTCTTTAGATTGGCGATGAACATGTTGAGTTCAATATGAGCAAGACATTAAAGAATTTGAAAGAGGGAAACTCCTGTAGAATGTTTAAAAAATTAAAAGGAAAGTTGTAAAGAAGATGACAATTTAGAAGATGTGAAAGATGATCAAGAGCTAAAGGAGGAGGAGTTAGGTGACAAATTAAAATAGAAATTAGTAGTAAGGACAGAAGCACCCATGATACCCTCTATTGAGAAAGCACCCATCCTAGAGTTAAAAACCACCTTTCTAATGTAAATATCTTATCTATGCTTCATCATTTATTAAAGGTTCAAGTAAATTATTATTATTATTTTAATAATATTTTTACACTTTAATTTTATTAAATGGAACTTATTGCACTTTAAATAAAATAAAAAATTGTTACTCAAAATAATAATAATAAAGGGTTATTTAGATCTTTTATAAACATTGAGTTTCAAATAGCATATTTGATAAATGTTTAAAGAAATTATTTATAAAATGAGGTTAGTGTCTAGGAGATCTAGATAATCAATTGTAATGTCATATAAGCTAAGTTAACAACCTATTTACTAGAGTGCTATTAATAGTGTTTTGAAAATATTAAAGTGTAATATGGTAATATAAATAATGATAAGAATTTACTTAAACCTTTTAAAAGATATTAGCTTTTAATGTCGATCTTTGAACATTGTAGTATTTTTATGTTCTTCTACTTGCTATGTTAGCTTCTTGGTCCATTCTTCTTTTCTTCTAATTAACTCTTACTCTTTCCTCACTTTACAAATAAGATTTTACTTCCATTTCCAGTTCTTTGTAGCTCAAACTTCTTTTAAATTTCAAGTTTGACCCCAAAAGTCTAATTTTCTTTCAAACTAGTAAAAAATTCCTAAAACATAAATCCTAAATTTTTAAAATGAAAAACTAAAGTCTAGAAAATTAAACTTGTTTTTAAAAAATAAAATTAGTCAAAATATAAACTAATAATGGCAATTGGAAATTAAACAAATGGCTGCAACATAAAATTAAGAAAAAATAAAAGGGTATTTTTGACATAGTTCACTACAAGAAAATGGGTGTTTAGTGACCAAATATGGAGGTTTTCCATCAGCAAGTGAATTTTTTGGAGGAAATTACTAACTGAACAAGTCGTCGAAGAAACAGCTATCAATATTCCTTAGCAACATAATAGAACTATTCCATCGAAAATTTACCGACAAACAATTTTTCTCGTCACTAAATATAGAGACGAAATTTTTAAGTCTGTCAGTTATTTAAAATCTATTGGAACATTTAGCGACGGTAAGTTATGTTCTGTTGGCAAATTTATCGACGTATATTATATGTACGTCAGTAAATTTAGCAACGGTCAAGTTGTTGAAGTTCCGTCAAAAAATTTAGCGACGGTAAGTTCAATTTAATACTAAATTTATCAACAAATAATTTGGTCAATGAATGTACCGATATTGTTTTTTTCATACATTTAAGTTGTAAATTTAATTTTGATTAGTAATCTTATGATTGATATTTAATTTCTATAGTTATCTAGTGACAATATATTGAATTTTTCTACATTTACTTTTTTAAACAGTAAGTTGAATAATAATATAAAGTAAAAATTATCTTAATTGATAATAAAAAATTATTATCTATAGCAATAAATATGTAATTCATACAAAATGACCTGAAAGTAGCAACAATAAGCTATGCAGTTGGTGAAGACGAATGGTTTGATAGGTGCAATGAAGTGTTGCCCCTCCCCTTCAACTTGTCCATCTCATTCCGAAGCTAAACTATGTACTCCATCTACTGTTGCAATTGAGTTGCCAACATCTATACTGTGCTCTCAAGTTGAACTACTCTCTCATTGGATGTCGACTGCCTATTAGATGTAGCTGTACTGGACATAAATGATTGCGAATAGTAAGTGTTCGCAAATGAACCTAAGCTGAAGATCCTTCCACGACAGTCCCTACCACCCATTGCATCAAAATATGCTTGACTCTTGTCAACAGTTTCAGAGTGCTGAGACTATCGTTAAATGCTTTTATTTAGTCCTATTAGGAGGCTTGTTTATGTTAATAAGTGATAATTATTGAGAATTAATATTAAAGCATAAATTTCACATACATTAAGTTCTCTACATAAGGCATTGACGAAGGTCACACTGTCATACTTCTTAGGGTGGGTGTGCAAAAAGAGCTGATGGGGTGTAAGCTTTCTGCTCATAGACTTTTCCTACATCAGAATAAAATGTTATAAGTGAACTATAATTTTAAAAAATATCAGCAGAGTTTCCTCTATTTTTATGATATTTACTCCCTGTTGAAAAAAGAAAGTAACTAAAAAACATAACCATATATGGCACCAGACATTTATAACATTATTATTCTCCATAATACACATATATTTTCGTTTTAAAATTCACACATTAAATTAAATTGAAATACATCAAAGCAAAAAAATCAGAATATAAATGTAAAGTATAAATACTTACAAGTTTCTCTGCATGCTCCTAGTAGGTAATAGATCTTCCAGTGTATACCGGAAGACTCTCTCCCCCACACCCTGATCCTCCATGTTTGTTGGTAGAATTATGCTCTAAAATAGACATTACCTCGGGTAATGTTCAATATTACTGCCAACGACTCCATATTTCTTTAGATATATATGGAGGTCATGCACCAATCTTGTGTAGTGCACCAAGAAAGTCTCTATAACGTGTAGGAGCTCGCCTCTCCCATACTTTATAAATTACTGCATAAAATTTAGAATCCCAAAAAAATTCTTTCTGAAAAAAAAAGAAAAACATACTATAAGAATGTATAACCTACAATATTTATCTAATTAATGTATAAAATTAATTATATAAAAAATACAAAAGAATTTATTTTTTGTATCTCAAACTCTGGATAATAAAAATCCTTTATCGCCTGAGAGACATTCTTCTATATATAACCCTCAAGATCGATCTTCTCCTTAAACATGGACTTCATGTTTCTTGAGTACCTTCCAGACGAAACCAACCTAATATATAAACAATTTTGATCATTTTTAAAGTAAAACCTATAACTTCAGTATATACCTATGGTGTTATCATGCATGTATTTTCACTCAACTATTGTGATGTATGTTATTCCCTGTATTCCTTTAGCTCAAAGCTGGAGGTTGCCTTCTTCATCCACAAAATTTACCCCTAATATCTCTGTCAGTATAGAGGTGGTGGATGGTGTAGGACTGCTAGATGGTGTAGCAGCAGGTACAGAAAGTGATGCCGCATCTAGATATGTAGTAGCTGGAGATACAGTACCTGATTCTGTAGTAGGTACAGCATGTGATGCTTCACTTAGAAAGTAAATGGCTCCAAATCATGGTAACCTTAACCTTGGCGACAGCATATCATGTTTTCTTTTTGGTGGCATATTTTTAACTTAAAATTCACATTTTATTGAATATTCCAGTTATAGAACAATATAAATTGAATGTACAATAATATATTGTTGATTTAATAATAGATTCATTCATATAATATTATATTACAAACACAAATTAATCACTATCATGATCATTTAATTGTGAATCAAAATCATCATCATCTTCTTTTTCTGAAGAATTATACTCAAACTTAGGCTCTTCTTCAAATCTCTCGCCCTCCTCATTATCTCTAGGAAAATTTTCAACATATTCATTATTTGGATCGTTCAAAGGTTCATTTTTATCATATCTAACACATGCATTTATTTCATAAACATCTTCCTGAAATGGTTCACTTTCAATTATCTTATTTTCTCTTTTTCCATGTAATTCAAAATCACCTCTAGGTTTTACTTTGCAAATGGCCAACTAATCTGACTTATCTAATTGTAAGTTGAGAAAAGGGACGTAATACACCTGGATTGCTTGTATCGCCAACACGAAAGGTTCAAATTGTCTAAATTTTCTTCGCTAGTTGATTTCAATTATATTGTATTGGCTGTGCATTTTTATAACAACATTAGGATTAGATCAAACCAGTCACACTTAAATATCACACTTCACTTTATTGGCAATGCAGGGTACTCAATTTCAGGTATCTTAATAATTTTACCATAGTAATCTATCAATTCTCCTTGTATGCAAACCCTACTATTTATTGTTGTCATTCTATGACCATGATATTCTGTATAAAATTTATATCCATTAATGAAATACACTGGATACGATTTAATAGTTCGCAAAGGTCCTTTGGCAAATTCACATATGAACTTGTTCTCTATTTGATTTTCTGAGGTCTATAAAAAAACCATGTTAAATAGTATATTGTCATTTAAACACTTTGATATGATAATTCAACCATTTCAATAATTGTAAGTGAAAACTTACACATTTCTCGAACCATTGAGGAAAGTGTCTTTTAAGTTCTTTATTAATATCATCATCATTTGTTTTTTGGGAATTAGCACACGTAACCATTCCTTATATAATCTAAAGGCATTATTATGTATTTTAGTTTTGAACAACACTAACTTCAAAAACCTAAAAACTCAATTTGAAAATCAACTTCAACTTACTGCACAAAAGGTTGAACCTCTTGATAGTTTAATAAAATGTAAACATGGGCAGCCTCTATTTCTTCCTCTGTTAACATTCTTTTTATTGACTGTTCATATGTTTGTTTAGGATATATGAAAATGGATAAGTTACCATCAACATCACCCATTCCTCCCCATCGTCATTACGAGGAACTTTTTTTTTCTTGTTTGCACATACGGCTCAAAATAATATGAACAAAATGTACTTACGTCCTTCACTAAATAAGCATTACATATCAAACCTTCAACTCTAGCTTTGTTTTTGACATTTTTCCTCAAGTGATGCAAATATCTACATTAGAAATAACTATTGATTTATAATTTTGTGATTAAAACATGCTATATCTCCAATTTAAACATTTATTATAATTACCTCTCAAACGGATACATCCATCGATATTGAAATGGACCATCAAGTTTAGCCCCGTGTGTTAAATGCATGGCTAGATGCTCCATGCAATCAAAGAATCTTGGAGGGAAAAACCTTTCTAATTTGCACAAGATTACTGTAATTTTCCTTTCTAGTTTTTCCATTTCAACCAACTTTATTTTGGATGATGTTTTTTGAAAAAAAAACTTAATTCTGTTATAGCTTCCCAAAACTTATTTGATAGTAACTTTGGAAATGTAATTGGAATTAGCCTTTCCATAATCACATGACAATCATGACTTTTCATCCCAAATAGCTTGTACTTCCTTATGTCCACACACCTTTCTAAGTTTGAAACATATCTATCAGGAAACTTTATAGTTTTCAACCATTCACATAAAATTCCCTTTTGTTTTTTATCCAAAGTGTAACATGCTTTCGGATATTTACTAGTGAGATTATCTTTATATAACTCATTCTTTCTATAAAAAGGCTTCAAATAATCTCATGATTTTGCATTGTCCTTTGTCCTCCCTTCAATATTCATTATGGTATTGAACAAATTGTCAAAAATATTTTTTCAATATAAATCATATATAGATTATGACATATCAAATTAGTTTTCCAATATGGAAAATCCCAAAAGAGACTTTGTTTTCTTTAACCAAAGTTTTTACTAAAGCTTATATTAACTTCATCAGCTTTAAGTTTTGTAACTTTCAGTAACCCTAATTCATCAATCTCCTGCAATATCTCTTCATCAGCTTTGTGAGGGGGAGGAGGTGTTTGTACCATCTTATTCTTAATGAAATTTTGTTTATTGCATCTAGATAGATGATTTAGAGGAAGAAATTTCTTGTGGTTGTCAAACCAAGATGTTTTAGCACTATTTGGAAGATAAAATACATCAAAATCATTGCTATAATAAGGACAAGTCAATTTTCCTGCTATGCTCCATCTAGACAACATAGCATATGCTAGAAATCATTAATAGTCCACATCAAAGTTGCTTTCAACACAAAATTTTATTTAAGAGACACATCATATTCCCAAAGATAATGCAGATACAAATGGTTGTAAGAATATATCATATATGCCTCATTCATACCTATCCATGAAGGAAAATTCTAAGGAGTAATTACAATTGGCTATGATGAATATTGTTTCCCAGATTGATTAAAATGTTTGAATCCATTTGTCGACAATCCCAACCTAACATTTCGAATTTTAGCTACAAACTTAGAATAGGTGTTATTAAAATGTTTCATGCTAGTGCATCTGATGGATGGCTCTTTATTCCATCTTTCTGTTCATGTTCATTATGCCATCTCATGTGAGATGTAGTAACATCAGAGGCATATAGTCTTTGAAGTCTTGGAGTTAGTGGGAAATAATACATTCACTTCCAAGGTACTAATTTCTGTTTCATAGTACGCTTTCTAGGTTTGAACCTAGATTGATTACAAAATTTGCAGTATTATAATTCCATATCATCTCCCCAAAACAACATACATCCTAATCTACATCAATCAATTTTTTTAACTGGAAAAATAAGATCCCTAATAAGTTTCTTCATATTGTAAAAATTATCAACCATTGTATGATTAAGAGGTAATAATTCATTATACCAACTAAGAATTTTAACAAAAATTTAATCAGAGATATACTCTTCAGACTTTATGTTCAATATTTGAGCAATTGAAGACAATTGAGTCATTGTCTAACAATTTGGCCACAATTCTTGGTCAGCACATTATAGTAAATCAAAAAACTATTTTGCATGAGGGTTTGGTTCTTCCTAAAATTTTTATATTTTCCTGAAAGGTATAACCGGCTACATCGTAAACCATTTTGATGCAAGTATTTTCAGTTGCACCCACATTATTTGTTCTAAATGCAGTCCACCTTCAAACTCATCCACGTGTATTGATGAGTTTACTTCATTACCCTTTGAGGTGCTACAAATCAATGGCTCCCCATGTCTTGTCCATTAAAAATAATTGGGAACAAACTCTTTTCTTAAAAAATGGAGATTCACTTAATTAATAGAAAGAAAACGAATATGTTAGCACTTTTTACATGGACACATAATCTTTAGGCCATCGATATATGCAGGTTGAGAATATGCATAGTGAATAAAAGCTTCAACTCCCTCAACAAACTCAGGATTAATGAAATCATTAGGTGTTAATCGTCTATACAACCAAGATCTATCAACATTACTCATTTATGCAAAACTGTTATTTGAAAAAGTGATTTCATAGTTAGTATCCTTCATTTCCCCTAAGTTTACAAAACATTTAATCTTTATTTTACACAGCATCCCCTAAGTTTTTACAGGTCTCTGACCATTTCCCTCTAAATTGAAACCAACCAATCCCACTATATGAGTTCACAATTAGAAAATGCAATCATAACTAATTCCACATTAGTGATTGGATAATCACCATATTAACCTTACAAATGAACTGTCATTCACACATCTAGCCATCAATTATTCTAACAATATTCCAAATATGAATAGAAGTTGGATGATTTAATTGATAAAAGTGAAATTAAGAAGTAAAAAAGTACATACATGTATTAAATCCAACACTACACCGAGCAATCATAATGAAGTTCAAGTATTCATGTTTGAATTAATAACCTTACAAGTTCATTTCCATAGTTTGAATTTAAAAAAGCACTATGGTACGTGCCATTGTTACACCATATGAATGAGAAAACAAGTTCTTGTTGTGACTCCTAGGCTTGTGTAATTTTCACCGATAAACCTCATGGGAACTGCATCATAGGATTCTAGCCTATATACCATCTAAGGGGTTTATTATGTAAAGAATTGTTATGTTTATTAAACCTGTAAATTTCTTATGGTAATATTAAGTTTGAATTAATCATAATGAAGTTCAAGTATTCATGTTTGAATTAATCACCTACAAGTTCATTTCCATAGCTTGAATTTAAAAAAGCACTCTGGTACGTGCCATTGTTACACCATATGAATGAGAAAACAAGTTCTTGTTGTGACTCCTAGGCTTGTGGAATTTTTCACCGGTAAACCTCATGGGAGCTGCATCATAGGATTCTAGCCTATATACCATCTAAGGGGTTTATTATGTAAAGAATTGTCATGTTTGTTAAACCTGTGAATTTCTTATGGTAATATTAAGTCTGAATTAATCACAATGAAGTTCAAGTATTCATGTTTGAATTAATCACCTACAAGTTAATTTCCAAAGTTTGAATTTAAAAAAGCACTATGGTACGTGCGATTGTTACACCATATGAATGAGAAAGCAAGTTCCCGCTGTAATTCCTAGGTTTATGGAATTTTTCACCAATAAACCTCATAAGAGCTACATGATGGGATTCCAGCCTATATACCATCTTAGGACTTTATTATGTAAAGAATTGTTATGTCTATTAAACCAATGAATTTCTTATATTAATATTAAGTCTGAATTAATCACAATGAAGTTCAAACATTCATGTGTGAATTAATCACCTACAAGTTCATTTCCAAAGTTTGAAATGAAAAAAGCACTATGGTACATGCCATTCTTACACCATATGAATAAGAAAGCAAGTTCTCATTGTGACTCCTAGGCTTGTGGAAATTTTCACCGATAAATCTCATGGGAGGTGCATCATGGGATTCCAGCCCATATACCATCTTAGGGTTTTATTATGTAAAGAATTGGGGTGTCTGTTAAACCTGTGACTTTCTTATATTAATATTAAGTCTAAATTAATCATAATGAAGTTCAAATATTTATGTTTGAATTAATCACCTACAACTTCATTTCAAAAGTTTGAATTTAAACAGGCACTACGGTATGTGCCATTGTTACACCATATGAATGAGAAAGCAAGCTCTCTTTGTGACTCGTAGGCTTATGGAATTTTTCATCGATAAGCCTCATAGGAGCTGCATCATAGGATTCCAGCCTATGTACCATCTTAGGGGTTTATTATGTAAAGAATTGTCATGTCTATTAAACCTGTAAATTTCTTATATTAATATTAAGTCTGAATTAATCATAATGAAGTTCAAATATTCATGTTTGAATTAATCACCTACAAGTTCATTTCCAAAGTTTGAATTTAAACAAGCCATTGTTACACCATATTAATCGATAAAGCAAGTTCTCACTGTGACTCCTAGGCTCATGGAATTTTTCACAGATAAGCCTTATGGGATTTTCATTACAGGTTTCTAACCTATATATTGTCCTAGGAGTTTATTATGCAAAGAATTGTCATGTCTGTTAAACCTACGAATATAAGATGTTAATACTAAGTTTGAATTAATCACAATAAAGTTCAAGTATTTATGTTTGAGTTAATCACCTATAAGTTCATTTCCAAAGTTTGAATTTAAACAAGCACTATAGTGCGTGGTATTTTTACAGCATATGAATTGACAAAGCAAGTTCTCGCTGTGACTCTTAGGCTTGTGGAATTTTTCACTAACAAACCTCATGGGAGTTGTATCATAGGATTCCAGCCTATATACCATCTTAGGAGTTTATTATAAAAAGAATTGTCATGTCTGTTAAACCTGTGAATTTCTTATATATATATTAATCTGAATTAATCATAATGAAGTTCATATATTCATGTTTGAATTAATCACCTATAAGTTCATTTCTAAAGTTTGAATTTAAACAAGCACTATAGTATGTGGCATTGTTACACCATATTAATTGATAAAGTAGGTTCTCACTGTGACTCCTAGGCTCATGGAATTTTTCACAGATAAGTCTTATGGGATTTTCATCACAGGTTTCTAATCTATATACTATCCTAGGAGTTTATTATGCAAAGAATTGTCATGTCTGTTAAACCAATGAATATAATATGTTAACACTAAGTTTGAATTAATCGCAATAAAGTTCAAGTGTTTATGTTTGAATTAATCACCTACAAGTTCATTTCCAAAGTTTGAATTTAAACAAGCACTATGGTACGTGGCATTTTTACACCATATGAATTGACAAAGTAAGTTCTCGCTGTGACTCCTAGGCTCGTGGAATTTTTTCGCAATAAGCCTCATAGGAGCTGCATCATAGGTTTCCAACCTATATACCATCCTAGGGGCTTATTATGCAAAGAATTGTCTTATCTATTAAACTTATGAATATAATATGTTAATACTAAGTTTGAATTAATCACAATGAAGTTCAAGTATTCATGTTTGAATTAATCACCTACAAGTTCATTTCCAAATTTTGAATTTAGACAAGCACTATGGTATGTGACATTGTTACACCATATGAATCAAGAAAGCAAGTTCTCACTGTGACTCCTAGGCTCGCGAAATTTTTGACCGATAAGTCTCATAGGAGTTACATCACGGGTTTCTAGTCTATATACCTCTCTAAGGGTTTATTATGTAAAGAACTATCATGAATTTCTTATAAGTTTCATCTAAGGGGTTTATTATGCAAAGAACAAAATTTTGTTTCATTATTATGCATTGGATCATCCGTAAGATCTAAAACTCATTTCACATATAGTAAATAATTATATAATTCATACCTCTACTTATCAATGATTCAAGTAAAACCCAAATGAGGGTGTATAGGTTAGAATTTGTTATACTCAAATTATGATTGGATTTAATATAAGTTTTTGCAATGTAAATGTGGACACAATTAGGCATAGACGTGTAGTTTAGAGGCCCAAATTAAGCTACGGTTACTAGTGGTTATAGAAGTGTCTTGTCATTACAGGAATGACCTTTCTTTTAGAAAAAGGATGTTCGTTTTACAGGGGAAACTTTGCCAAATTTTCAGTAAGCTCCATATAAAGCATGACATCACTATTTTTTAAATAGAAAATAGAGCCCTTTAATATTAAGTCATGGTATTATTCTCGAGGTACCTAAAATTGGTTTAGGTTTTAAATCCTAATAGTAATTCCTACTTTTCTTTCTATAAATCAATCAGGAGCAGAATCTGTAACACCCCACTCCCGACTGGACCCGAACCCGATATCGATGGTGATATCCGAATCCGTGCCCTGCGAGGGTGGCGTGTCACATCACTTCA